>PVKC010018750.1:0-19466 GCA_004027635.1 Crocidura indochinensis
CCATTCAGTGTTTCTTGTTTATGAGTCTACGGTTTAAAAGATGGTGTATTTGAGGAACATAGTTGAACGCTAGTTGGAACATTGGATTGGGGGTTGGTAGCTTTGGATTGAACTTCCAGCTCCACATTGTACACGTTCTGAACCATCTCTTGCCCAACAGCCCATGAAAAATTCTTGTCCATGCATGTGTGTGTGATCCTCTGTCGCCAATTGGGCCTATTTTTATTTCTCATGGTTGTCATTAAACTAGTATCACATCAGAAGTACTGAATAAATACCATTATAACTGACCTTGTATCTTTTTAAAAAATAAATAAATCATTAAAATGAAAACAAAGATAGTTGGGCTCTGGAATGTGATCCTGGGACTCAGATTAGTTTCTCACTGAAATGTTTTCTGAATTCCTTTGACTTCCTGCCCCTCTCTGACTGTGTAGGCATATTCAATGGATCTGAGTCAGACACTTCCTATTTAGGCAACACTGGCCCAATTCCTCCCATTGACATCTTAAAATTCTACATTATTATCAGGCTGCATTTGGTCATTTCTCTGTCTTTTATTTCTCGCCTAGTCAACATGATATTCACTATACAACTGTATATGCTAGAACTAGATTTTAACTAGACCAGATACATTAATTTAAGGTGTAAACACTGGTTTTAAATCATGTTCTGGGTTTCTGGGAGAATGTCTTCTCAAAAATCTGACAATAGACAATGTCCTTTAAATGGTGGAGTCAGTTGGAAAATAGTGTGCTGAGCTTAGAACACTTTAAATTATCAGTTATGACTCAAGTATCAAACTTTTGTAGTGATTGCCACCTAGTGGCTAAACAACATGCTTCTTTTTTTTAATGTGATTTCTTTTTTTTTTTTTTAAACACGGAGGTGTAGGGAAGACAAATCAGTGATGGGAACCCTCCTGATTTTATGTAAATATGTACCTATGTTATTATTGTCAACAATATGTAAGCCACTACGATCAAAATAAAATTTATATTAAAAAAGCAATGCTTCTTGATGATGATTGCTGAGTATTAAATTGTCATTCACCCCTAAGAATTAGACTGAAGTTGAAATATTTGTCACTAATTTTTTTTAATTTAGTTATATCAAGTACATCTGATATATAATAGGTTTATCATCTCAGAGAACTTTCAATATTTGGGGCTCTCTGGTAATGTCTGACTTTCTGAGGTTTAGCTGAATTGTAAATTGTATTCAAATTCACAACAGTGTTCTACTGCAATAGAAGACATAATAGCAGTATTGGTGAGAATGTGTAAAATTAGAAATCTCTTTATTTGGGAAACAATTGGAAGATTCATCAAAAAATTAAACATAGGTTAAAAACATGTTCACACCCAAGCTTATCTGCCACTCTTCACAGCACTGTTATTTGTAATAGAAAGTAGAAAAACCTGAAGCCAGAGTGAGAACACAGCGGCAGGGCATTTGCCTTGCAGTTGGCCATCCCAGGATGGACCCACATTTGATTCCCAGCATCCCACATGGTCTCCAGAGCTTGTCAGGAGAGATTTCTGAGCACGGAGCCAGGAGTAACCCCTGTGCTCCGCCTGGTGTGGCCCCAAACCCTAAATAAATAAATGTTTCAAAAATTTAAAAAAAGAAAGTAGAAATACCTCATATATGAATATATTAACTAAAGGAAGTAAAAGATGTGATCTGCCTATGCAACTGAAATATTGCTTGGCCATAAAAATATTATAGGTTTTGACACACAATCCATAGGTGAACCTTGAAAATAGTATGCTAAGTGAAACACACCAGAAAAAATATTATATGCTTTAATTTCTATGAAAATTAAATCTTTAATTTAGCCAAATCTTTAAAGAAAGTTGATTCTTAATTTTTTCTTTTTTAATTTTTTGGGAGGAGCACACCCAACAATGCTCAAGGATTACTCCTTGCTCTGCTCTCAGAAATTATTCCTGGCAGATTTTGAAGAACATATGAGATGCCGAGGATCAAACCCAGGTCGATCCATATCAGCCTCATTCAAGGCAAATGCCCTACCATTGAACTGTTACTCCAGATCTGAGACAATTGATTCTAAAACTGAGATATATGTGTATATGTTTGAGGGGAGAAGCAATGTAAGAAGGATGGGAATAATTTGTTAATGGTATGGGAGTAACCACATATATCTGAAATTAAAAGCCATTAAAATCACTGCTTTTACATGCTGATGAGTTAAGACAGTGAGAAAGGTGCACTGGTCTTGCATGCAACTGATCTGGGTTTGATTCCCAGCATTCCATATGGTTATCTAGTAACTGCCAGAAGTAATTCCTAATTGCAGAGCCAAAACCCCTGAGCATCACCAGGTGTATCCCAGAACCAAAACCCCTCTTTTTTTTGGGGGGGAGGGGATCCACACTGGCAGCGCTCAGTGGTTACTCCTGGCTCTATGCTCAGAAATTGCTCCTGGCAGGCTTGGGGGACCATATGGGATGCCGGGATTCGAACCACCGTCCTTCTGCATGCAAGGCAAACTCCCTACCCCCATGCTATTTCTTCAGCCCCCCCCCCAAAACACCTCTTTTGAAGTGGCTTTACAGTGTGAATTGAGGTAAAAATTAATGCTTATTCTATTACAACCTAATAAAGTAGAAATATTATTTCCAGAGGACAAATCTAATGTTGTGGGAATGAAAAAGTTCGTGTTGTGTCAAGCTCTATATTTGTTTCCAAATTTGAATTTTTTTACTGAAGTTTAGGTAGCATGGTTACAATAGTAATAGCTTTTAGGGTTTTGATGTGCATAATTAATATACTTTCACCAAAACAAATCTTCTGGCATCCTCTATACTTAGCCCACTGTAGTCTGCCTCTTTCATCTCCCTCAGCCTTTTTTCTTTTGGTGGGGGCGGGGTTGTTCCACACTGGTGATGCTCAGGGGTTACTCCTGACTCTGCATTCAGGAATCAATCCTGGTGGGCTGAGACCAGATGGGATGTTGGGGAATTGAACCTGGGCTGACAGTATGCAAGAATTGCTCTACCAGCTGTGCTTTGGCTCCTGCCTCAAAAACTTCATTTTTATACCTTGGTTATGGCAATGATTATCTTGTAAGGTACAAAAGGATTAGATGAATTAATGTTAGTTCCCTGAGTGAGTTGGCCTTTGACATACACCCAACATATGGAACATCTTGTTATTTTTAAGTAAATGTATGTGATCCCCATCATCTTTTCATATAAAGCCATGCTAGCTACCAATACAGTAAATGTAACTAATGTTTTAATGTTTTTTTGTTTTGTTTTAATGTTTTTATTTGTCTTTCAACACAGGGCCCCCAGGATCAGCCGTGCCCCCACCTGTAACAGGGTTGCCTATGGTATACTATAATGCCCAGCAACCCACTACCTACCCCTTGCACCAGCCAGGTGGTACCGCTCCTATACAGTACCAGCCTGGTAGATATCCAGCACCAAGACAAACTGCTCCAATCACATGGATGACTGGGCCAACTCCTATGCCAAACTGCCCTCCTGGTCTGGAATTCTTAACCCAGGTACTTCACCCCGCCTGTATTTTTTTTCCTTAGGAAACTCTGTGTTTGGGGATGTGACTTGAAGAGCTAAAAAACTTGTGTAGAGTAAATAGGAGATGGGTGATGAGAGTTTAGTTGGCAAGCCGGTAAGTTCTGCTTCATTTGTTTTGAAAACATGGAAGAGAGTTGTACTCTCTGGTGAGAGAAAAATGATTTTTGTGAAGTTGTGCTTTTGGTGGGAAAATTATGATTTTAATTAAGGCTGTATTTTGAGTTAAGATAGTCAAGATGTCTTCAACAGGGATTGAGAGGAGTTTTTTAAATAATGGCAGGAATAGATATAGAATTATTACCTTATTGCTAATTTCTTCAGCTGCTCCCACCACTTCCAAAACTTACAAAGTGGTTAAAAACCAAGTGCCTACCAAAAATGGCTGGAAGCTCAGTTTAAGATATTTTTTGCCCACAGTGCGATTGTTGGGGCTCCCTAATTTCCACCTACTCAGATTGTTTTGGAGTATCCCTGTATTAATAGATCAGGTAGTGGACAAAATAATATTGTTCCAGAACTCATATCAGAATGATTATTTGGTTGCTTACAGGAGATAAGGTAGATATAGTTTTCAGCTAGTTCTTTGAAACCACTAAATCATGTTTTAGTTTTAGGGAAAAGAATAACAAATGGATTGTAAGCAAAAAACTTGCCAATTCTGAAGCCAATTCTGAACTTGATGTCTCCTCTACTTTTCCACTTACTTCATGGAGTTGATGTGTTTCCCTTTCAGTTTTCTTTCTCAGTAGAGATCCTGATAAGCATGTCCATACCAGCTCCCATTTGTAATTGAAGTACCAACCTGATTGGCTGAGTACCTCCAGGATTGGCCTCTCAGACCGACTGCACACTCACCCCAAAATACTCCATCCATAAAATATTATGCTCTTTTATAGGTATTTGACAGTATAATTGGATTAGGAAAATGTAGATATATATGAATCAAACATTGTTTACTTTTGGACAAAATATTGATATAATACAAAACAAGTCATTCAAGCATGTGCTTTAGTAAACTCCTATGTTACTTCAGCAGTCCATTAGGTATAGGAAATCCCCATTTTACACCTAAATGTAAGCACAAAAATTTCCCTTGGAAACTCAAAATCTATATTTATTTCTCTTTGAACATGCCTTTTTAGGGTCAGAGGTAGATAGTACAGTGGGTAAGGCACACAAGCAGCTGAGCTGGGTTCAATCCCAACACTTTACAATTTCCTGAACCCCATCAAGAATTCCCCTAAATCAAAATAGTAATAAAAAAGGAAAATTGTACAACTTATGCAATGTTCATTTAGTTCTGTGTATGTGTTTGTTGTTTGTTTGGTGAAAACACTCTGCATTGCTCAAAGCTTACATTGGCTCTATTCAGAGGACACTCCTGTTGAGATCAAATGCAGTAATGAGGATTAAACTTTTGCATGAAAGATGAATGCCTAAGCCCTTGTGCTCCTTAAAATATATTGATTATTCTAACAAAGGCTAAATAAACATTGTGTATTCTTTTGTCTTTTATTTTTTTATTTTAGAAATGTTTTGAGGTTTTGGGTTCTTTTCATTTTTGTTTTGTTTTGTTTTCTTAATAGGGAAAAAGGAAGCTACTGGTTTGGAACCAGAAACGCTTGGTTTTCTTTTCTTTTTTTGGGGAGAAGGGTTTGCACCCTGTAGTGCTCAGGGGTTCTCCTGGCTCCATGCTCAGAAATTGCTCCTGGCAAGGGACCAAATGGAATGCTGGAATTTAAACCACCTTCATTCTGCATGCAAGGCAAACACCCTACCTCCATGCTATCTCTCTGGCTCCAACACTTGGTTTTCAATAGCACTTCTTCTCCCTTCCCACTGTACAACCCTGAGCAACTTTTATTAGTGCTTTTTACTGGTAGTAAAAGTACATCATCTATTAAATAGTTCTAGCTGCACTGACCACATTGAATCACTATCTCCTTTTAATGACATAGCATGTGATATTTCTGATTCCCTGGGCCACCTCACTGGATGAAAGCTATGAAATCCCTCATTTTCTTGAGCCTAATTTTTTTTTTTGCTACCGCATGTACTTATGTTATGAATTGTATCAGGACTATGGAGCATCTAGTCAACCACAGTGCAAACTACTTATATTTAGTTACTTTAAATTTTATGTATGAACACATTCTTTTTTAATGCTTTTTTATTAATATATTTATTTAAACACCTTGATTACAAATACAATTGTAGTTGGGTTTCAGTCATGTAAAGAACATGTCCCCTTCACCAGTACAACATTCCTATCACCAATGTCCCAAATGCTCCTCCTCCCCACCTCACCCCAACCTGTACTCTAGGCAAGCTTTCTACTTCCCTCATTCATTCACATCGTTATGATAGTTCTCAGTATAGTTATTTCTTCAACTATACTCTTCACTCTTTGTGGTGAGCTTCATGTCGTGAGCTGGACCTTCCAAACTTCTCTCTTTGTCTCTGAGAATTATTGCAAAAAGGGCTTTTATTTTTCTTAAAATCCATAGATGAGTGAAACTATTCTGCGTCTATCTCTCTCCCTCTGACTCATTTCACTCAGCATAATAGATTCCGTGTACATGCATGTGTAGGAAAAGTTTATGACTTCATCTCTCCTGATGACTCCATAATATTCCATTGTGTATATGTACCACAGTTTCTTTAGACATTCATCTATTAAAGGGCATCTTGGTTATTTCCATAGTCTGGCTATTGTAAATAGTACTGCAATGAGTATAAGTAAAAGGAAGGGATTTTTGTATTGTATTTTTGTGTTCCTAGGTTATATCCCTAGGAGTGGTCTAACTGGATCATATGGGAGCTCATTTTCCAGGTTTTGGAGGAATCTCCATATCGCTTTCCATAAAGGTTGGATTAGATGGCATTCCCACCAGCAGTGAATAAGAGTTCCTTTCTCTCCACATCCCCGCCAGCACTGATTGTTCTCATTCTTTGTGATGTCTGCCAATCTCTGTGGTGTGAGATGGTTCCTCATAGTTGTTTTGATTTGCATCACCCTGATGATTAGTGATGTGGAGCATTTTTCATGTGCCTTTTGGCCATTTGTATTTCTTCTTTGTCAAAGTGGTATGACCACATTCTTATAGTTTTCACCCATTAACATGTTCCATGAATGTTTGGTAAAACAATTTCAGGCAGTTTTGAGAATGAATTAATAGGTAAAACAGAATTTCAGGCAGTTTTGAGAATGAATTAATAATCTGTATTCTTCTGAGGGATGATCTGAATCTAATTAGGAATGTTATAGTTAGGAATGATTTTGGATTGCCTAAAGTTATGCAACTACTTTGTCCTTTGGTAATTTCTTCTTCACTGCTATAATATTTTGAATTATAAGAGGAAGTGTGCTCATCGGACTTTGCTATGATTCTTAAGCATTAAGGAAAAGGTTATCATATTGTAGTCCCAGTCTCTCTTTACAAGGATCCACCACTTCGATTATTTTCTTTTTGCTTTTGTTCTTTCCCCACTGTTTCTTGATTGTTCCAGTACCTTCCTCTTGAAGTATACAACTGAGGAACATCTTGGCATCATAGATCAAGTGAATGAAAATCAGTATGTTGCTTTCTCAGAAACACCTTTAAAATACTAACACATTGCATGTTACAACACGAATTCTGTACTGGCTAGCGAGCTTTTCTCAGACACTGAAGGAAAAAAAAATCTTTTCGTGTCCAGTGCAGGTTAAATGGTTCAGAACTTTCTGAGCAACAACAATGTTGGTAATGTCACTATCATAAGAGATAGTGAGAAGGGTCTTAAAGATAATTTGCTGAGTGAAATAAGTTAGAGGCAGAGAGATAGACACAGTCTCATCTATGATTTCACTCATCTATGGGTTTTAAGAAAAATTAAAGACATTATTGTAATAAGGCCCAGAGACAATAGAGTCAAGAGCTAGAAGAACTGGAAGTACTGGCTCACAATTTGAAGCTCACCACAAAGAGTGGTGAATGCAGTTAGGGAAATAACTAACAACTAACAACTAACACTAACAACTAGCATGACGATGTTGAATGAGGGAAGTAAAATGCCTGTCTCGAATAGAGGCAGGGATTGGGGAGAAAGGGGGAACATTGGTGGTGGGAATGTTGTACTGTTGAAGGGGGTATTCTGTTTATGAACCCAACTATAATCATGCTTGTAATCATGGTGCTTAAATAGATTTTATATATTAAAAAAGAAGATAATTTTATTATATATAGTAACATAGTCTATTAAATATTTTTCTACCTTTCTCAGTTTAACTTAAGAAAAGTGATTTTCTTATCTGGACAACTACATATATCCTCAGGAAAGTAACATTAATTTTATTTGTTTGATTTTATTCATTCTGTTTCAGAAATATGTTTAGGGATACAATGATATACATTAAATGCCTTTTTTATTATTTGCTGTGATTTGATTTTATTTGTTTGATTTTATTCTGTTTCAGAAATATGTTTAGGGATACAATGATATACATTAAATGTCTTTTTTATTATTTGCTGTGATTTGATTCATTTCTGTCTCACTAATTTATTTTTTTTCTGTTCCAACAGTTGGATAATGTACATGTTCTTCAGCATTTCCAACCTATCGAAAGTAGGTATGCCTTAATAGTGTTTTGAAGTATTTGAATTCTGTAACTCTATTGTGTCAATTTTATCTGTTTTAGACTTATAAAGGACTTAACTCCTTAGCAAGCTAATCTGGACCCCTTTTCCCAACCCAACTCTTCCCTATTCAATTTTCAGTCATGAGAAAATTTCTAGACCTTGGAAAATGCTGCTGGGAGTTCATCCTCAAAAAATGTCTCATGGACAGTTCGCCCAAGTCGACACATTCTTTGACTATCTCTAGGGCCTTTGACTTCTCTTGGATTGTTTTCTCACTGACAATTGGAAATCATATATATTTTTTTCATTTTTTGACATTTCTATTGTTTTCTTTATTTAAACATCTTGATTACAAATATGATTATGATTAGGTTTCAGTCATGTAAAGAACACCCCCTTCACCAGTGCAACATCCCCACCACCAATATCGGAAATCATATTTAATCATCTCAGCATACTGAATTAGCTGAGAATCTTAGCGCCCGATGAAAAATTTTATTTAAGTGATTATATAATTAATGTTCTTTTCATTCAGATATATTATTGGAGATGTAATACATAATATGCATATTATTTTTACAGTTGTTTTTATACTGGCCATTTAAAAAATCATTGTGTATTGTGCTTTTAAAACCATATTATTGGGGCCGGCGCTGTGGCACTAGAGATAAGCTTTGCCAGCGCTAGCATAGGATGGACCGCAGTTCGATCCCCCAGCGTCCCATGTGGTTACCCAAGCCAGGAGTGACTTCTGAGCGCATAGCCAGGAGTATCCCCTGAGCATCACTGGGTGTGGCCCAAAAACAAAACAAAAACAAAAACAAACACATTGTAACCCATTTTCAAGATTATAAGAGGGGCTGGAGTGATAGCACAGTGATAGGGCATTTGCCTTGCATGAGGCTGACCCAGGACAGACCTCAGTTTGATCTTTCAACATCCCATTTGGTCCCTTGAGCAGGAGCGATTTCTGAGCACAAAGCCAGGAGTAACCCCTGAGCGTTACTGGGTGTGGCCCAAAAAACAAAAAAAAAAAAAAGAGAGATTATAAGATATATTTCTAAGGCATATGTGTCCTTTTAATGTTCTAATCAATTGTCTATATTTCACCTGACATGTCTGTTTGTTGTTGAGTTTGTTTTGTTTGGGCACTGGGACTCAAATCCAGGGTGACATGCATCTATCTTCCCAACCTATACCTGAAAATGTTTTGTGAAAACTATTTTGCTTTAATTTCTTAAGGAATGCTAAAAGAAGACTTGATAGATAGTACAGTAGATATGACACTTTCCTTGCCATGCCTGAACTGCATGCAGTTCAAGTCCCAGAGTCCCATATGGTCCTCCAGGAGCAATTTTGATCCCAGAATAATTCCTGATCACTGCTTCATATAGTACAAAACAAAACAAAGCAAAAATAATAAGAGATTTTTTGAGACTTGTTTTCACTGTTTCTCATTTTTAAGAGGGATTTCCTTTTTTTTTTTTTTTGCTTTTTCAGTGATGATTAATTTTGAAGTTAATAATAAATACGATGTTCGCAACAATGAAAACCAGATGATTTACGTGGTGACAGAAGATACTGATGACTATACCAGGAATGCTTACCATAGCCTGAGGCCCTTTGTGCTCCGAGTCACTGACTCCTTCGGCCGTGAAGTGATGACCATGCAGAGACCCCTCAAGTGTACCATATGCTGCTACTGCTGCTGCCCATCTACCAGGCAAGAGGTTAGAGGAAGAAGTTTGGAGAGACTTTTTACCCCCAGCCCTGCAGGGCCTACCTGAGATCCTCCCCAAACTTCCCATAGGGCTGCTTCACCACTCTGCATGAGAGGCTGTGGCAAGGAAGAAGTCAAATTGTCTGACCCAAATAAACCATTCAAAGCTTTTAAATGGGGAATTTAGGCTTCTCCATAGTAACTGCTTCACCAACCTCTTTGTCAACCAGTACCTCACCCCCCTTAGAGCTCTTTAATCTATGAACCTGATCCTCTCAGGGATGTCTCTTAAATTAGAAATAATTCTTATATCTTCTAGAACAGCAGTCACATCCATTATCCAAATCAGGATTATCTGTTTTTATTTTTGCTTTTGGACCACAGTTGGTGATGCTCAGGGGTTACTCCTGGCTATGCTATGTGCTCAGAAATTGCTCCTGGCTTGGGGTTAGCGCCTGCAAGGCAAACACCCTACTGCTTTCACCACCACTCCGGCCCCCAAGGTTATCTTAAATTGCTTCCACTCCCCAATTCTCCCCAACTCCAAGAAATGCAGATGTGATCCTAGGCTTAGATGTATGTAAATCAAATAGTGAAACATGGGAATCATCTACTAATTTATCTTAAAAAACATCTTTGAAAAATGACACCAATCCCTTGTAAAGTGGACACCCAAAATCTGAGAAACAAGGACTGAACCATTCCTGACTTTGCCCGATAAGGTAGAGTTGAGCACAAACTTAGTACTTTAGGTTCCCAGGAAGCTTTTGATGTCTACAGGACTGAGCTAAACTCAGGCCCATGTGCCAAGAGAGTCAGGTGGCTCGGCAAGATTCTAGGAGGACTTATAGTGTTGAGATACTTTGGAGGGACAAGAATTGGAAGTACAAGGCAGAAGAGGTGACTTGAAGCTTAGTTCTCACCTCTGAGAGACTCAAGGAAGATTAAATAATTATCTAAATCACAATGCTTTAAATAAAAATTGTTCAATAAAATGAATACAAATTAAAAAATAGTGAAATATATTTTTAAAGTCTCTGTATCATGTATATGTATATATATATATATATATATATATATATAGGTAGATTATGGTGATTTCACTTGACAACTCATGAAGTTGTATAATCTTGCCCCAGAATGAAACTCAGGGTACTGAAAATGATTAGGAAGTATCTGAAACCAGAAAATATATTAGCAATAAAATTTCCACTTTGAGCCTTTCAAATAATCTAATTGCATGGCTGTTTGACTATTATAAAATAAAGCAACCATTATTTGCCAGGAAGAAATATTGAGACTATCAAGAGCTAAAAGATGACAATAGACAATATGTTAAAGCTTTACTTAAGATATCTTTCCACCCTCACACACTTTGTTTTAAATTTTAATTACTTTCATTAATATATTTAAGTACCATGATTACAAACATGTTTGTATTTGAGTGAAAAAGAACATCCCCTTCACCAGTGCAACCATCAATGCCACCATTTCCCTCCTCCCCAACCTGCTACCTGTCTTCAGGCATTCCATTTCTCTCATTCACTACCATTGCTACCATTGATAGTTGTTGGTGTAGTTATTTCTCTAAATGCACTCGCCACTCTTTGTGGTAAGCTTCATATCATGGGCTGATTCTTTCAAACCTCATCTCTATTGTCTGGGTATTAATACCATACTATCTTTTATTTTTCTTAAATTACACAGACTAGTGAGACTATTTTGTGTCTATCTCTTTCCATTTGAATCATATCACTCAGCATAATAGATTCCATGTCCATCATGTATAGGAAAATCTCATGACTTCATTTTTCTGACAGTTGCATAGTATTCCATTGTATATATGTACCATTATAAATTATATATTATATATGTACCATTGTATATATGTACAGTTCTTTTGACACTCATCTATTGTTGGACATTTGGGTTGTTTCCAGATTCTGGATATTGTAAATAGAGCTGCAATGAACATAGGCATACAGAGGGCATTTTTGTATTGTATTTTGTATTTTATATTATGTTCCTAGGGTATATTCCTAGAAGTGGTATAGCTGGATCTTATGATAGCTCAGTTTTCAGCTTTATGAGGAATCTCCATATTGTTTTCCATTTCAGCTGGACTAGATGGCATTCCCACCAGGAGTTAATGAGTTTCACTCCACATCCCTCCAACACTGATTATTCATGTTTTTGTGAGTGTGCCATTCTTTGTGGCATGAGACGGTACCTCATTGCTGCATTTCCCTGATGATTAATGATGTGAAACATTTATTCGTGTGCCTTTTTGGCTATTTATATTTCTTCTTTGAGGAAGTGTCCTTCATTTCTTCTCCCCATTTTTTGATGGGGTTAGTTTTTTGTTGTTGTTGTTGTTGTTGTTACATTCACTACTCTCATACACTTCTATTTTCACAAAACATAATTCAGAATGCCTCTTTGTTTTCTGGTTCTCTAGAAGAAATGTCTTGTCTGATATTGAATTCTGTGTTAGCTTGTTTTTGCATGGTTATGCCAGAATACCCAATCCCCCCCCACATTAGAGACAAAAGATTATGTGGCAGCACAAAAGCAGCTTGAGGCTCTTTGTGTAGGTTTCTTTCCCCCCTCAGTTCTGCAGGACTAACCATTTAAGGAGCCCTGACTAAACATGCAAAACAGAGCACTTTTAAGCTAGTAGGGATTGGGTCTCAGAGCATAGCCTGACCTATGCTCCCAGTGCCGTTGGTACATTGAAGACAACCCTAAGATGAAAAGGTATAGCCAAAGTAGAGGCTGATATATTTATTAATTTTTAATTTTAATTTTAATTTTGGGGTATTGGAGGTCACACCTAGTGCTACTCAAGACTGTTCCCTACTTGGTGGTCAGTGATGGTCACTCTCATGTGATACTGGAGATCAAAGCCATACTTCCTGCATGCATAGCCTGCTCTGGCCCTTCAAGTGATCTCCCTGGCCCCTATCAGCATGGCTAATAGCTGTGTGTGTGTGTGTGTGTGTGTGTGTGTGTGTGTGTGTGTGTGTGTGTGTAATACTTAGCCTTCTCATCTTTTTCTTTTATCTACAGATGGAAGTACAGTGTCCTCCTGGTGTCACCATTGGCTTTGTTAGAGAGCACTGGAACCTGTTCCAGGCTATTTACAACCTTCAAAATGAAAAGAAAGAAGTTATGATGAAAATCATTGGCCCATGCCTAAGCTCTGGCTGTTGTTCAGATTTTGTTTTTCAGGTAAACAACTGTCAGAGTAATGTTTCTACTGCTCTCCACATATATTAAGACTGCAGAATTATCTAATTTTTTTTTTATTAAGTGACTTTTAAAAAGGACAGGTGGTGGAATAAAGTAGTGTGGGACAACGTTTGGCAAGAAGTGGTTTGCAAATTATTGTCAGTGGGTTGCTTATTTTTTCCAAAATGTAAACCCTTTATGATGTCAGTATTTGAGGAAGAGAAGTTCTGCCTAGTAAAAAGGGACTAATCATACATATCACTGAACTTTAAAATCACAAATATTCTGGTGTCTGTGCCAATTGTTGGCTGCAGAATGGACATCTTGTCTGAAACTTTGACAGGACAGTGCTAATAGATACAACTCAAAGTAAGTTAGAATATTTTTTCAAGAAAAAAGAAACACCCTTTTCATTTTATCTTTCATTAGTAGCTACAAAATGCTGCTTGTCTCAAAAGTCAAACCAAGGTAATTCCTAGAAAAATTTATTTAACTTCTTGAAAGAAACTTTTCTGAATGCATTGCAGGTCAGCAAACACAGCATCTAAAATGGCACCTATTAGGGATGAAATGATGGTACCAGGGATCAGGCTATTGGTTTGCTCATAGTCATAGTCAACTCCATTTCAATCCCCAGCAAGCCCACAAGAGTAATCCCAGAGTATCAAGTCAGGAGTAAGCCATGTGTATCACTAGGTGTTGCCCCAAAACAAAACAAATAAATAAAATTGCTCCTTAAATATTTTCCATGGCACCAGGTACAATGAATGGCCTTAACTCTTATTTTGTATTACCATGTCATTATGCTTTACTTCTATTCAAAAAATAACAACATTTGTAAATAAATAGAGCCTGTCACTAAACCATTTTTTGAAACCTGTTTTATGTGATCTTAAAGTGTTAGTTTGGGCATAGTTCCTGTTTAGCAAATGCTAGGTTCTCTCTGCCCTAGGAGCAGAAGCCCTCAATAGCTGGCTCAGTTTTGGAAATGAGTGTGGATTGTTCACAGACATTGGGTTTATGGAGTCTGCATAACTGTCCCCCCCCCCCTTCTTTCATTTCTTTGCAACCTTAAACTGGTAGAGACTCTCCCAATTCCCAATTTCTACTCTTTTTACTGGGAGATGACTTTCAGACAGCTCATTCAGTCCCTCCTCTGAAACATTCCCTTCCTAACCTGGAGAACAGTCTCATCTCAGGACTTGCGAATTGGAAACACAGACCAGGGCAGTTATGGAATGGCTATAAGATACTACTCTTCTCTACCAGACTCTTGTATTTGAAATGAAGTTGGGATGGTATTTATTTACTGCACCCTATTTATTTTCTCATTGGAAATTGATTCTTTATGGAAGAACAAAGTTTTTTCCCTAACATTTCAGTCCTCACAGAGTCAAGTTTTTGTCTTTCAAGGTGAAATCCCTGGAAGGCACATCTATAGGAAGTATTACTAGGAAGTGGAATGGCCTGGTGACTGCTGTTGCTGACTCTGAACACTTTGAAATTTGCTTTCCCTTAAACCTGGATGTGAAGATGAAAGCCATGATTTTTGGAGCCTGCTTCCTTATCGTAAGTCCTTTGCTTTTTGAGTTCTCCTGGGGTTTATTCTGTCTGATGTGAAGCAATACCATGCAGTAGAAAGGCCAGTCACTTTGAAATCATGTTGATATTTGTGTCGACATTTGTTCTTACCTGCCTTGCAGTGTTTCTGATTTACCAGCATTAGTCTTTTCATCTGTAAAACAGAGATAAGAGTACTTATGGTTTGGGGGGATATGAATATTAGCTGTCATATCAAGGACCCAACAAAGTCTTTGAAGATAGTCTGCATGTAGTGGGTGTCATGACATAAATGCGGTGTTAATAATTCTCACTAACTTGCTTGTATCATAATTTCTTGATAAAATGAAGTAATTCTAAAATTGCTTTTCCTCCACATTAATGCCTATTAGTATTTTCTTTCCTGCCCTATTCCCCTCAACCCCTCTTTCAAGCATATTTTTTGAGTCCCATTATCAGATTGATTGCTGCAATTCTGCAATTCTCACTAATTCATGGTTAATATTCTTATGCAAATAATTAAATGATTCACAGTTATAGTAAAAATAAGCCAACATATAATTATTATTAATATAACATAATATATTTAATAATACATTAAAATAATTATAATTAGTATATTTAAGATTATCAAAGGATTTTTTATTTTTTTTATTTTTGGGTTTTCTGTGTCACACCCAGTGGTGGTGCTCAGGATTTATTTCTGGCTTTGGATTCAGGAATCACTGCTGCCAGTGTTCAGGAACTATATGGGTTGCTAAAGACTGGGTAGGCCATGTGCTAGTCAAGCACCATATACACACAGTACTATGGCTTTGGCCCAAAGGCTTTTCTTTTTCAAAATTTTTGCTAAAATGTTGGGAGTTTGATTTATTTCCTTAGGAGCTTTGAAATACTCCCAACTTTGTGATAAGGAATTAATCACAGATTTTTTTTTTTTTTTGGTTTTGGGCCATACCCAGTGATGCTCAGGGGTTACTCCTGGCTATGTGCTCAGAAATTGCTCCTGGGTTAGGGGACCATCTGGGACTCTGGAGGATCAAACCACAGTCAATCCTAGGCTATCATGGGCAAGTCAGATACCTTACCATTTGTACTATCGATCCGGCCCCTCAATCACAGATCTTGAGAAACTCTGTGGTGCCAGAAATTAAACTGTGCTCAGTCAAATGGAACTGAGGTAGATTAACCCCTATACTATCTCTCTGGCAAATAGTTTCTCCTTTCAGCAAGGAAAATTTAATGACTTGGTACCCCAAATGGAAAACTTATTGGCTCCTAACAGTTCCAAGTTTTCATTGCTGTCCTTCATATTATATTAAGACCTCTATAAAATTTTATATGGTTCATTTCTAACTCAAATGAATGGATCACCTGTTAATTATAAAGGATAATATTGTATGCACTGTCTTTATTTATATGTCTACCAAAGCATATAGATATGTATATATAAAATTATTCATATCCAGTTATGCACATCACTGGTTTTCCAATTTCAGGACTTCGTACATTTTGAAAGATCTGCACAGTCTCATCATCATGCTCATGGGCATCATGGGCACAGACATTGAGCAATTAGTGTAATAATAAAGAGAAAACAGACACCTTATATTGGGCTTGCAGTCAATTTCCTGTGATTGACATATGCTTTTCTGCTTTTGAAGATTATTTTTAAAGGGTCTTAGTTCTGACAGGTAAGCTGAGAGAGTAAGTACAAGAATGCTGTCTGAATGTGGTTTTGATTGAGTACCTATCTAATTGTCTCCCTAGTAGACACTGGAGACTCTCGTGTGGAAATGATGAATCAGTAACAAAATAAATATATACACCATGAGCTATAAGCACACTTGAGAATAAGAAAAGAAGTCCCAGGGCTTTCACATTAATAGTAAGTGAAATGGTGGATAATTTGATCCTACCTACAAATGAATAATGATTTTCATCTTTTTCAAACCAAAATATGTCAGACAAATATTGTTTTATTTTAGAAGGAAAATTGTATTTGCATGCATGTATGGAGACTTCATTTTGCCAAAGTTTACAAAAGTTTCTGTGGATATTTTTTTTATTATAAATTAAGCACACTTGAAATCATAATGTATTTGTCCATGACTAATATTAACTTCACAAGCATGGAAAAGCAGGAGGTACCTGTATGGGAATAAAGGATGAGTCTATTAAACTGATGACTATGGCCATAGACTGTGTGTAGAAGTTCAAGCAGCTTAGAGATAGCCCCTAAAAAGCTGCTCACATCACTGTATGAAACATGCATAGGCCAAAGTGTTAGTACAGCAGGCAGGGTACTTGCCTTGCACTCAGCCCACCTGACTTCAATCCTGTATGTCCCATACCATCTCCCAATCTCTGACATATGTGATTCCTGTGTGCATAGCCAGGAGTAACCCCTGAGCATCATCAGATGTTGTCCAAAAAAACAGACAAATGAATGTATAGGATAATCAGAATGTATCATGTACTTTTAGTGGTTAATCACTTTGCCTCTGTTGCACTTTAGTCTCTTACTGGACTTGGATTCTTGTGAGTGGTTTTTCAGAGATGAGTGTCTTAGCCAAGTTCTAATAAATTGAAAATAAGGTGCCACATGTAAAAACTAATTCTCTTTTTATGGAAAATGTTGTCTCACTCTTACAGTGTATTTTATTTACTACTAATTGCATTTATTTCTCAAAAAATACTACTGCTTTCTGTCATATTTCGTTTTATTTGAAAATGCACTTGTGATCTTGAACAGACATATATATTATTTTATATATTATAGTCTCATCTTTTACATATAAAATTTTGCAAAATAGTATTCAACAAGTTTATCTCTATTTTTTGTTATTTGCTTACATCACTGCACTTCAAGTTCTGTTGCATAATATAGAAAATTTATTTGCGGGTATGACATTTTAATTTTTGTAGTTTTATATGCTATTAACATGTCTTTTATAGTTATTTATCTTTCTGTAAAATTATAGCTTTGAATTTTATACTTTAATTTGTATTTTATTTTTTTCCTGGTGAACGTGTGTAAAATCAGTCAGATGGATTAAAAGACAAGATATCCTTGGAAATATATGTTGCTAAGTTTCATCATCTTTCTTTTAGCTTTCTAATAAATATAAGATGGTCTACATTCTACTTTTATGGGTATGTCTTTTCTATAGACTCAATGTTTGTATCTCTGTCCCACGATTTATGAATGATTCCAATTGAAGGAGTATTGGAGAGAGGGCTTTAGGTGGTGAAAGTGTATGTTCAGAAGCCCTCTGACCAACCTGAGACCCCCAAGATGCCAGTGCCTTGATCTCAGATCACTCAATATCCAGAACAGTAAGACATAATATTTATTTCTTACCTAGTCTAGGGCCAGGAAGATAGTAGAAGGGTTAGGAGAGATAGTACAAGTAATTTCCTTGCATGCACAAGATCCAAATTAGGCTCTCCTAAGTATTATTGGGTCTAGCCCTAGAGGCCCCTGAGTACTTTGGGGTGATGTAGTGATTCCCACAGTCCAGAGGAACAAAGAAGCACCATAAACTTGGATCTTTGTTAGTCTGGTTGGCCCAGAATCTCCAGGAGTGGCCTTAGGTCCAACTCAACACATTCCTAAAGCAAAAGAAAAGAAACCACCTAGTCTACAGCATTTCTCTACTCCCAATTTAAGTGGATTAAGGAAAATAGAAAAAGTGCAGTTGTCATAACCACTTGAAGATGTGGAAGCTGGAATTTGAGCAGAGCTGGGCTGAAGAGCTTGGAGGAAGTTACTATGAAAAATCAGAACCACAGACAGAATTGGAAGGATGAGGGGTCAGAGCTATAGCACAGCAGGAAGTTCTTTTGTCTTGCATGTGACTGACCCAGGAAAGACCTAGGTTCAGTTCCAACATGCCTTATGGTCCCCCAAGCCATGAGCAAATTCTGAGTGCATAGCCAGGAGTGAGTCCTGAGCATCATCGGGTGTGGCCCAAGAAAACAAAACAAAACAAAAAATAAATAAAAAATAATTGGAGGGTTGAGAGGGCAAAAGAGCAAAGAGAAGCACTATAGAGAACACCACCCTTGGGGAATACCTCTGACAGGAACAGAGAAATAGAGGGTTGGTGGGATGAATGAGGAAAAGCCAGGCCAATGTGACAGATGATCTTCATGAGAAAACCATAATGGGAGCCTGGGTGGTAATTCAGTGATAAGGTATTTGTCTTGCGCACAGCTGACCCAGGACTGATGCGAGTTGGATCCCAGACATTTTGTATGGTCCCAGAACCAGGAACGATTTCTGAGCACAGTACTAGAAGTAACCCCTGAGCACTGCCAGGTTCGGTCCCATAAAACAAAAACAAAGAAGGAAGAGAGAGAGAGAAAAAAAAGGAAAAAGAAAACCATAATATATTGGTCTGGGTTGTGTTCCCATTCTCGTGTTTCATGGAAAGCAGAATTTACAGAAAAAGAAATAGGATATTTAACTGAAGCCTCTAAAACAAAGCTCAGGAGGACTATATGCCTCACTGACAATTCTCAACCAACTGAATCTTTTTCCTCTCATCTTTCACACCTTTGCTTTGGGAAACATCTGCCCTGTATCACCCACTGCTGCACTTTGGAAGCATGGAAGTCAATTATTCTCACAGAATCTGACCAGAGAGCACCATGTGAGAGCCTAATGCCTTCTTTACAAACCTTCCAGTCCATTGTGTATTTTGCCATAGAAGCTCCAATGGGCTAAAATAACCAATGAATACTTTATTCAAAGGGATTCTT
>PVKC010018752.1:0-19475 GCA_004027635.1 Crocidura indochinensis
ATATATATATATATATTTGTTTTGTTTTGTGTGTTTTGGGGTCACACGCGGCAGTGCTCAGGTGTTACTCCTGGCTCTATGCTCAGAAATCGCCCCTGGCAGGCACGGGGGACCATATGGGATGCCAGGACTCGAACCACTCGAACCACCGTCCTTCTGCATGAAAAGTAAATGCCTTACCTATGTATTATCTCTCTGGCCCTACAATGACTATATATTGAATATCTATTACCTTATTGAAGAGATGTGAGATAACAAGATATTAAATAAAGAATATGGCATTTATGTCAGAATCAAAATCTGAACCAGATTTGTGTCAATAACAAAGGAATTTTTTAAGTTATTTCGTATTTGCAATACTTACAATAGGAGTAATCCAGATTTTTCAGTCTGCTTTTCAATGTCTCTGACTTCATTTTACAAGAATGAATTATTCACAATAAAACTCTTGCACAGTTCTCCAAATCAGTTTCATCTTATTTTATAGAAAGAAAATTATTAAGTAAATGCGTTGAACTCTGTATGAAACTCTCACTTCATCTTTTTGTGCCCATATTTTTATTAGTAATTAATAAAGGTATCATTAGATATTTATGACAATGAAATACATTAGCAGAATCATAAACAGAAATTAAGATAAAAGAAATGGCCTCATAGGAAGTAATCATTTTCTATCAGTAGAAGAATATAAATAAAGCAATTTTCATATCTTGGAGAAATAAATGCTTCTTTTTAAATAGAAGAAAAAGTTGAACAGTCAATATGTGGTTGATGGGTATTTAAAAGATGAGCTGGGTGCCAGGCGGTGGTGCTGGAGGTAAGGTGCCTGCGCTAACCTAGGACGGACCGGGATCCCCGGTTCCCCATATGGTCCCCGTGCCTGCCAGGAGCGACTTCTGAGTGAATAGCCAGGAGTAACCCCTGAGCATCACCTGGTGTGGCCCAAAAACCCCAATATATATATATATATAATAAAAGATGAGCTGTGGTTGTAACTCATAAGTAAAATGCATGCTTGAAATGTATGAACCCTGATTTCTTTCCCTGTATGCCCTCCCACCAGGTGCCAACCAAATACCAAATGAGTACAATTGAGAGTGTTTGAGAGACTAATAACTAACTGCTCATAGAACTTAGCTCAGTCACACAAACATGTGACTGTGAGATGTTTTCAAGCCTGTATAAGTATGTAAAATAAAACAGAGACTTCAGACGTTTGGTTACGTAAAACAAAAATTAAAAACATAAAAATTTCTCAGAATAGGGTAAATTATACACTTACTACAATAATTAAAATATTGAAAATGAGGGGGAAAAATAACTTCAGAGGCTGGAAAGAAACAACTAAAGATACCCAGACAACTACAATTTATAAATACTGGAAAATATAAACTGCATCGCATCCTTACCAAAAAGAAAAAAAAGTTGTTATTCAATATTAACAATAAGATCTGTGACTGAAGAGTAGTAACATAAGTAGAATGCTAGTTTTTTTATGCTTCTGAGCCAGGTCTTAATACCCAAGGCCCCATATGGTCCCCTAGCTTCAGCAGGATTCATTCCTGAGCATAGAGCCTTGTAACCCCTGAGCATTGCTGGGTGATAGGCAAACTCTCATGTTAACTCAAAAAAAAAAATCATTATTATTGAAAGGTTCAGTAAATTAATGACTAATGTGGAATAAAAAGAAACAGCTAAAGACAAGTTGAAAATGTTTAATTTTCAATATTAAAGATATCTTAATAAAAATAAGACACATATAGTTTCAAATACACTCAGAGTACTAAATAAAAAATAAAAATACTATATGATATGGAATTTTTGGGCTGTACCTTATTTTACTTAAAACAAAGATTATCCTTGATTTCTTTGTATCTGTTTACAACTTGGTCACCCATTACAAAGATTATCTTATATGCGAATCTGACCAGGACAGGCTCAGGATAGCTGCCCCACCTTGGTGTGTGGTCTCTATAGTCAATAAAACAATAGTTCTGGCAGGCAGCAGGCTCTCCATACTAGGAAGAAGACTGCCAGACTACACGTGTTTTACCCTCAGCTGGTTGGGATTATTTCATGCAGGACCTAATTCAGACTCTTCATCTGGGGTTGGAGATAAAGTGCTTGGGGCGAGTTTATATGGAATCACATTCAAAGTTCTTATTTAAAAATTGGGGCAGGAAGAGGAAAGCTATTATACCTGATAGCATACTTACTTTCTTTGAATGTGGCAGAGCCAGATACAGTTATTGGTGTCCCACATAATCTTCTCAGCCCTTTAGGAGTGATTCCTGAGCAAAAGCCAAGAATAACCCCTGAAAACTCTGGGAGTGACCCAAAGTTCTCCAAAATTTGAGGTTGGTCCACTCCTTGATATACTTAGGACTTTCTCTTGGTTCTATTTTCAGGCATTATTTCTGATAGACAGGGAAACTAATATGGTGCCAGGTATTAAACCTAGGTCTGTTGTGTGTTAGACAAATGACCTGTATGCTATACTCTCTCTGGCTCTTATTAAATTATTTTAACACAATATTTTAGAAAAAAGTAATTGTATAAGGAGTGATTTATCAAAATAAATACATTTTGATAGACTTTAAGGCTTAGTACTTTTAATTAAATTAAGAAAAGTAGTCATCTTTTTTTTTTGGTTTTTGGGCCACACCCAGTGACGCTCAGGGGTTACTCCTGGCTATGCGCTCAGAAGTCGCTCCTGGCAGGCACTGGGGACCATATGGGAACCGGGGGATCGAACCGTGGTCCATCCTAGGCAAGGCAGCAGGCACCTTACCTCCTGTGCCACCTCCCGGCTCCTGAAAAGTAGTCATCTTTATACTAAATCATATGATAAATATCTGAAATAGAGGGTGGAGAGATAGCACAGAGGTAGGGTATTTGCCTTGAATGCAGCCAATCCGGGACAGATGGTGGTTCAAATCCTGGCATCCCATATGGCCCCCTTTGCGTGCTAGAGTGATTTCTGCAGAGCCAGGAGTAACCCTTGAGAGCCACCGTGTCTGAGCAATAAACCAAAACAAAGCAAAAAATTAAATAAAGATATACTTTGGACATTATTCCAAAGAAAATAAATAAAACATAACCATATACAATCATTCAAATAATCTTGTTTAATCAGAAAAATAAGTTTATTGATTTATATTTGTAGTCATCTAATTTGTTAAATTATAATAACACATTCACCAATATTTAAATAGCCAGTACTTCTTTATCTTTTTTATAACAAAAAGGGCAAAATTGCTAAAACTTGTAAAACATACAATAACAACATTTTTTAAGATACACTGACAGTTTTGATTTTACTTGCTTGTAGAGAACATTAATAAACATAATGCTAGTTTTGAATCACCAGTGTGGGTGGGAAACCACAATTTGCCAACAAGTAAAAAAAAGCTTAAGTCTCTAATTATGTCATTTCTTCTCAGTTAATTTCCTGTAAGTGACATTTCAGTTCCTAAAGTTTCAATATGAAGTTCTAATTGTCTTCAATGAATTCAAATAATTGCTATATCAAGGCTTTACAGTCTCTTACTAATAACTTGCTTTTACCAAGCCTTTACCTAGAACAAGTTCATACAAACTTATCTTACAAACCCCTTCTTTGCTAAAGAAAGAGACCATATACAACAGAATTTAGACAGAACACTCAATAGAAACCCAATAGGTTGAGATAAAAAATACAAAAAGCCATTCTAACCACAGCTAAATAGAATGTAAAAATACTGGATACAAGAATGAAGGACAGGTGAGCACTATAAATAATTAAACTATTTTACAGAGATTTATTTAGATTATAATTTAAATCAGATTAGCTATTGGTTAAAATCACAATGAGAAGAATTTTACCTATAGCCAAGAATAATTTTATAGAAATTATTTTCATAATTTTATAGAAAGTAAGTTAGACTATGATCTGGTGGAAACAGTATAAAGGAGACTTCAAAGGCTTTTAATTAGACATTTATAAAAATCTCCCTAAAATATATTAAGCCTCTTAGATCATAGGCCCTTTGCTCTGATGACATTCATACTACTGCACATTAGAAATATTAGCATATTTAAATGAATAATAAGTTTCAAAATTAGATTAATCAATATATAAAATGCATTGAAACTTAATTTTAGAAAAAATTCCCAGAAGTACATTATACTGGAATTAAAACTATGATGACTCTGATGAGATGTAAGTAAAATGAAATAAATGGAACAGAAAACATATAACAAAAATGGAATAAGAAAAGTGAAGGCTAAACAAATCATTTTAACATTACAAATTTACTACTGTATAAAATAAAATGAAGGCAGATAGCAGGGTTCAGAGATGATGTCTACTTTCAAGTCAAAGAATCATATGATATGAGAACACTCTAGGTCCCAAAGTATAGTAAAGAAAAAGAAAATAATTGAGCATAGGAGGAGAAACACGAATATGAAAGAGTTTGGAGCAAGGGATAAGAGATTTTAGGATCATTGGGGTCATTAAAAAAGAACAGAACAAAATATCCAAGCCAGATTAAATGAAATTGAAATTCAATGAAAATAAAATTGGGCCTGTTATGCTGCAAGGGTGGAGGCAAATGGTGGCATGGGATGCACTCTGAAAAAATTTATGGAGGAAGGTTCTGGAATTTATTCTGAAACTTGTATGTCTGAAACCATTTGGATTTTACCTTCATACATGGTGTTAGGTAGGGTCTGAGTTCACTTTTTTAAAAGTGACTAACCAGTTGTGCCAGCATCACTTATTGAAGAGGCTTTCCCTGCTCCATTTTGGATTTCTTGCCCTTTATCAAAGTTTAATTAATTGTATGTCCTGGAAATATTCTCTGAACACTCAAACCATGTGCATTGCATCTAGATAGGAAAGGAAAAAGTCAAGCTCTCACTGTTTACAGATGGCATGATAATATATTTAGAAAACCCTAAAGATTCTACCAAAAAGCTTCTAGAAACAATAGATTCATTTAGCAAAGTGTCATGCTACAAAATTAAACACAAAAATCATGGCCTTCTTATACACCAATAATGATAGGGAAGAAATGGATATTAAGAGAACAATCTCAATCATATTTGTGTCACCCAAACTCAAATATTTTGGACTCAACTTAAAAATGTGAAGGACCTATACAAGGAAAACTAAAAAACTCTGCTTCAAGAAATAAGAGAGAACACTCCAAAACAGAAACACATACCCTGCTGATGGATTGGAAGGCTTAATTAACATCATTAAAATGGCAATACTATCCAAAGCATTGTATAGATTTAATGCAATCCCTCTTAAAGATTCCCATGACATTCTTCAAAGAAGTGGATCAAGCACCCTGAAATTCACTTGTAATTACTTTTATTTTTTTCTAAATAAAAACTGTAGGAAAAAGTAATTGCAATAAAATTAATTATTTTGAATATCTAGTTCAAAATCTAAATAAAACTGTATATAAAAAATTAGAATGTAATACTCGCAGCTTGATCAAATATACAAGGCAAAATAGAGTATCCATAAGATGAATTAAAATGTGTCACATTCTGAGAATCCATATTGTGAAGGTGGAATTTTTAAAGAAGTACAGCATACAACTCATTGGATCATTATATATCTTAGGGTATGATATTTCAAATGCAAATTTTTAATAACTCGGATATGTGGCCAAAACTGAAATAAGCATTTTCTTTTTTGAAAGGCACAGCTGTGGTATTTAAAGATGAGTTATAGAACTTGTGTTTCAAGTACATGAGAATTATAGCCAATACAACTTTCAGAACATAAACTGGATATAAGTAAAAGGGAGGAATCAAACATTTATCATACTTGTTCTATATAGAAACTTCTATAGAATTGGCTAAGCAAAATGTAGATGACAGAAAGTCCACTTCACAAGAACAATTCTTCATATACTAGAAGAAGAAATGATAGAGATGCAAGAGCAATATTTGCAATACTTTGTACACTAAAGGAGCTAAATTTTAGTAGTTAAGAACTACAATTTTAACAAAAGAGACAATTATTCATTTTATACCTTTGATGATTCCCCATATGAAATATAACACTGACTTAAAGTAAAATTTGACTTAAAATAGTTTGTTTAAACTTCTAAAATCTATAATCTTCTCTAAAGTAGAGGAGATCTAATCAAGTTTTTTCACTGAATAAATTTAAGAAAAGAGAAATGGCAGTAGCAATTCCTATATAAGAAAGATGACAGGTAAACAACATTTTAAGTGTAAAGAAGTCCAGTTGAATGATAGAAAAACGAGAGGCATTTCCATTTAAGAGAGAAGAGGTTACTTTATGGAGAGAAAAGGGACTCGTGGATTATTTCTTGAATGACTGAGGACAATTGATTATAAAATGCTCACCTTTTAATTATTAAATAGCTTACATCTTTTTTGGGACCTGAGAGATAGCACAGTGTGTGAAACCTTGCATATGGCAACAGTTTTGGTCTCTGGCACCCAATATGGAACCCCAGACCTGCCAATGGTGATTTTTGACCCAGAGTCAGAAGTCCTGACTTTTTCCCACTTCACAAAAAAAAACAAACATTTATTTTATTTTTGGATTTTTGTTAGATAAGAAATAATAATGTAAAATAAGAAAAATAAAAATTGAAATTGAAATTCTATGTAAAGCACAAACAATTTACACTTAAAATTAGTAAAAGTGCTGGTGTTCAGAAAATATTTTAAGTTATTTTTAACATAAATTTGGGATCAAATAATAAACTTGAATTTGGGATCAAATCATAAACTAAATTAAATCCTTTAATTAGTAAATTATAAATTAAGTGATTTTTGCTTTAAGAGTATAAATTGGTGTTTAAAAGATACAGAATGTCCATAATACTTTATGCTATATCACTTACTTATTCAATTAAATGAATACACATTATTGAATTTTAGAACCTGGTAAACTAATTAATATAGTTGTTTACAAATATTTACAGTAGATTAAAAATATGAACTGAAGAATTATTAAGTTGTCCCTGCATTCAAGGTAACTGTAGAGGTTTAAGAATTTTTTGTGGGGCCAGAGCATTAGCTCAGCATTAAAGCAATTGCCTTGCACGCAACTGACATAGGACATACAGCAGTTTGATCCCTGGCTTCCCATATGGTACTGCAAGCCAGGAGCAATTTCTGATTGCATAGTCAAGAGAAAACCCTCAAAAATAATTGCTGCTACTTTAATACTAATTATCTAATATTTAATAAATATAGGTGTTTACTATATAAGGAAATAATTTAAAGTAGGAGAAATAACTTACAATGTATCCAAATAAAATATTAAACATATGACCAAATTTGCCCAATTTCTTTAAACTGGAAAAATTGAATTAAAAATAAATCTAATAAAGACAGTAAAAAAGAGAAAATTTACCTCTCTAAATAATCATGAGTTCACATGAAAGGTGAGAATGATTAAATATCTTAAAAATTACTAATATTTACCTTAATGCTTTCCACTTAACACCTGCACCACTTAAGATACAAATGATGCCAAACATATCTATCAAACTTCTAGATTTAATGACATGTTTATACAACAATGATCAAACTTAATATTTTCTACTAACTTACTCTTAAAGAGTGGCTGTTTTGAACAGTTTTCAATAAAAAATATCTTGACTCATTTATAAAATATTACATATTTAAGTATCATTAAATGAAACTCAGTATGTTCAAATAATTTTCTTATAGCTTCTCTGCTAAAAATAGTCTCAACAGGGAAGACTTGTTTTAATTTGTTGACTGCAAATGTAAAGCCTGTTAAGCCAGAATAATGGTTTTGGTCAGACAAGATTTTCAGTACAAGGCAAAAAGAAATGTTCATTTATTAGATAGACCCTTGAATATGAAGGAGTTGATTCACCAAGGATGGAAGCTTCTTCCATTCATCAGATGGCACCAACATCAACCAGTATCCCAAGCCAAGTTCCCCTATGACAAACAAGAAGTTTAGCATCATAACAGATGACTCTCAGTGACCCTCAGTCTCACTGACAATTCAGGAGATAATCTTATTTTTCTTTCTTTCAAGCTTGGTTTTTGGAAAGTACAATCTGCCTTAGGCGACATTTCAAAGAAAGCATTTATGGCTCCTCTGGCATCTCACTGCTGTCACTTTCCGGGCGAGTTTGTGTCTATGATCTTATTCCTTAATGCTTGTGTTTGAGAAGAGCATGCTGACTTGCTTTAAAAACTGAATTCTTTTTAGAAGAGATGGTTCAAATCACTAGTGTCCATACAACATATTTTGAAAAAAAAAATATCCTTAAAGCCAGAGTATTAAATACCAGTTCATAACTAACATATATTAGGGAGAAAAATTTTATTAAGGAAAATTAAATCACTGACCATAAATAATTTAAATTATTCCTGTTATGATTACATTTAAATTATTTTGTAATTGTTAATTACATACATTAATAAAATAAAAGCACTGATCACTTTAATTTCATTACTGACTTAGATAAAATATACTTACTTAAATCTTAGTTAAATCTGTTCTGATACATAAGACCCTAAAGCCCCCATTTATGTACATTATTTATTAACTGGTGTAGGATTCTGAGGTTTCCTCTTTCCTCATGGAAGTTTCTGCTTTTGCCAAACTGTTTCTGAATAACCCCCTGTTAGCTTGTTAGCTTGTGGGAATGTAGCCTTCAGGCAAAGAGTTGAAGACAAATGAACATAGCACCCATGTCCCTGCACTCGGATGGGCCTTGTAACATCTGAATTATGTATCTTGTGGCATTTGAATGGTGTTTCTCTTTTGTCTGCTTCCTGGGGCTCTACATTTAGCTCTGATGCATGAACATGGTTGGCTAGCTTATATATATATATCCTCTCTGCCCTAGGCTCGGGGGCTATGACTGGCAGCCTATTCCCAGGTGGAAATCTTGGACCCTTAGCTAGCTAAGCGTATAAAACCTCGCTGTGTGACCTGCATTGCTGGCTGGTCTCTTTATCTTATCACTGGGCTGATAGCAAGAACCTAACACTGGCATAACAGCTGGCAAATATCTAAAGACATTTAATAATTAGGGATGTTTTAGTGCTTATGTGTCTGTCATATTCCATAGCTCCTTCTTTCCTTTGGTATCTTAAGAATTTCTTTTTTCATGTTAACTTCCAATTTTTATTATTTTATTTAGAATAGTTGAATAATCTGTGTTTTAAATGCTATATTAAAACAAAACTGAAAGGTAAAATAGTAAACACTCAATGAGAAAATATTTTTGCAAACTTCTTGAGGAGCTGAACTTAAAATTATTTTATAGTGAGAGCATTGGAAGAAGTTGGGGAAGGTAACTGCTTCTCTCTCTGCATTCTGCAGAAGTCAGCTTTTCCCCATAACTGAGATTATACTGTGCAATTTGATCAGATTCTTGGGTTTACAGTGTACGGTTATGTTGCATTTTGTTTGGGGCTGTATTTAGTGGTGCTCAGGGAATGATTTACAGAGAAGCAGAGATTAAACTGTGGTAAACTACACTAAGGTAAATTTCTTTACTGGGGGTGGGGGTGGGGGCCACATTCGGTGATGCTCAGGGGTTATTCCTGGCTATGAGCTTAGATATCGCTCCTGGGTTGGGGGACCAAATGGGATGCAGGGGAATCGAACCATGGTCCATCCTAGATTAGAGAGTGCAAGGCAAACACCCTACCACTTGAACCACTGCTCCGGCCCCTAAGGTAAATTTCTTACCTCCTCTAATATCACTCTGTTCTAAGTACTCCCAGGCTCTGACCACCTTGTTAGCTTACATTTTTACTCAAATGATTGGGTTATTCTGGCTTCTTAATCATGCAGTATTATGTTGCTTAATTGTTTAAATTGTCAGATGTTTGTTTCTCAGTTACATATTCACTTCACTCCTAACTTTTTATTTTTTTGGCCACATCCGGTGACGCTCAGGGGTTACTCCTAGCTATTCGTTCAGAAGTCACTCCTGGCAGACACGGGGAACCATATGGGGAACCGGGGGATTTAACCGAGGTCCGTCCTAGGTTAGCACAGGCACCTTACCTCCAGCGCCACCGCCCGGCCCCCTTCACTCCTAACTTATCCAGACATTTTTCATACTAAATATTTTTCCTAAAAATTAAATATATTTTTATGGTTTTGAACTGAATCAAAGGGTGATGTAAGTTTTAAAACCTTATGTATGCATGAAAATTAATATAGAGGATTCCAACTTGAATAAGAAATTTTGAATCATTCTGTTTATTTTATCCTCCCAATCATGTTGCAAATTAATCCATTTATGAAAAATCTTTTATGTTATGAGAAGAAATAAAACTGTGTTGATGTAAACATGTTCTGTATACAATTAGTTCTGTACAACTTAGCAGTTATTTGTACTAACACCAATGGAAGATATTCCAACAGTGGTAACTGTTGGTTTAACCAGGTTTCATCCTATTCATGATATGCTTTTACTTAATCATTGGTTGGAAGCACTTTTGTATGGAAGCATCCTTTGGATTTGTGCCTTAAATCACCTGTTCTCTGCCCTAAGTTATGGTCTGGCACTTGCTGATAAAGACCCCAGATCCAATGGGAAAACCACTTGAGGTTTCGGTTTTCCACTATCGAGCAATTTGCTTCTTAGGAACAGAAGGCTTGCATGTGCAAGTTCCTGAACTTGTTTTATCCCCTTAACTGTGTGTGAATTATTTCCTGTATCATTATTTGATTCCAGATCTGCACCTCTCCAATGCCCTTGAGTTGGGGCTTGAGGCTCCTGCTTCAATAATTGTTTGATAATCTCCAGGTTTTTAAAATACTCACATTTTTTAAAAATGAATGAAGATTATTATAAATATTAAAATACGTATATATAAATACTATCATAATTGGATTAGAACAATAGAAAAGTAGGTAGAGCACTTGCTCTGCATGCTGCCAAACATGATTTAAGCACCAGAATACTATATGATCCCCTGAACCCTGGCATGAGCAATTCGTGAACACAACTCAGGAATACTTCCTGTTTACCATCATCTTTGCAGTCTTAAGTCCACCACACACACACACACACACACACACACACACACAATTCTATTATTAACAATGCCCGAGACATGCTATGTACTGGTAAAAGATAGGACAATTCATATTTAAGTATTAATTTAGATGCTTTTCTGTGTGAACATAGAAGACAGAAAATATCACCAAACTTCAGATATTTTCTTCTTGTAATAGAGATAGTATGGCAATATTTATTTTTCAGAGATGCTTTAAAATTTAATGTTCCAATCATGTCAACATATAGTGGTGACTTTCCAATCATTCCATATATATGCTACCTTTCCCTCAAGATTGTGTTTGTAGGAGAGTGATCACTTTTCATGCCTCTGACAGACTTTTTGGGAGATGGGAGTTTATAGCAGAATAAGCTAATTAAATTGCAAACATACAAAACTAGTCTCATATGTTATGGAGAGATAATGCAGAAGCTAGAGTGCTTGCCTGAACACACATATAATTTCCTGAGCCAACAAAGAATGACCACTAAGTGCAAAAGATTAAGCCATGAGTCCATTGCCAGGTGCAGGACAAAAGAAAACAATACAACCGGGCCCGGGAGATAGCATGGAGGTAAGGCATTTGCCTTTCATGCAAAAGGTCATCGGTTCGAATCCCGGTGCCCCATATGGTCCCCCGTGCCTTCCAGGAGCAATTTCTGAGCATGGAGCCAGGAGTAACCCCTGAGCACTGCTGGGTGTGACCCAAAAACAACAACAACAACAAAAACCAAAAAACAAGAAAACAATACAACCAACACACACAATAACACACAAAATATTAGATTCTTGAGTCCATTGGGTAGGATGTCCAGTACAGAAATATGACAGAGGGTCTGAAACATCTTAGAGGGAAGCAGCAATAAAGTAGAAATGCCCATATATAAACAACAGTGCTACAGTAGCAAAGTACATTAGAGCAAGTTCAATCTTATTTTATTTTTATACTTTTCTTTTTAAAATTAAATAAGAAAGGGAAACTAGAAATTAAAGTAAGTGACCATTTAAAGAACCAGACAGAAGCCATGACAGATCTCTGGTGCTGCAGTAGTCCTCTTACTGTATATGAAGCAGTGTGTTTCCAGAAATTTCCACCACCCCAGCTAGCAAATCAAGCCCTGCACAGTCACTCAGACAGTTACGTATTATCTCTCCACCCCCAGCCAACATTCTTTTTACAACAGGACAACCCTTATTTAGGTATAGTTTAACAGATCACCTAGTGCCCTATAAGCAATTTTATAATGCATAGCCAATCCCTGAAAATGTCACCAAGCCTATTTAAAATTTCTCTAAACTGAGTATAAAAATCATAATGTAAGTTCGGCCAGGGTTGCCAACTACACTTGGTTGACCCCAGCATACTGGTATATGACTCTCAATAAATTGCTCTTTGTTTCATTGTATCTTGATTTTTCTAGTCTGTGGTTTGGACTGGGAGACTGGACTCAACAATCGTAAAAATATAAATTCTCCCTTTCCCTTGGGAATCTATAGAGAACTTGGAAAGATTGCAGTATACATTGATTGAAGCTTGATAGCATTTCATTTACCATTTATGAACACTTTGAACAGATATGGAAAAATGATATATGTGATAATTAGGCCTCAGACTCCAAAGCCAGGGCAGCATTGATATGTGTTTCTAGAAGTAAACATTGATGCAGGAAATAATCTGCACACACGGAATGGGGGAGTGAAACGAGTTCAGAAATCCCAACGTGTAAGCCTTTTGCTCCGAAGAAGCAGGAAGCTCAGTGGGGAAATCCGGAAACACAAGAGAGCATTTTCCCAAGACCAAGGATATATATTGGGAAGAATCAGATCCCTGAGATGGAGATCAAGTAGACTTGACACCAATCCAAGGTGCTACATTCAAAGCTGTTTCCAACCAATGAGTAATAAGGTGTATAGTGAGTGGGATGGCACCCAGTTAATCCAATATATCCCTATAATTAACTTTATAGAAAAAATGCAGAAATATGAGGTAAAGCAAGGTAATACACATGCAAAAGAAGAGCGAACTTCCTAAGGGAAGGACAGATGCCTCTATATAAAGAAAAGGGAATAGCATAAGTTTGCAAAGACGCAGCAAATGTTGGAAAAATAGAAAGAAAAAACTTTTGGCCTAAAAAATAGGGTATCTCTACCCACAAAGCATGCTACCTTAAGAACGACTACAGACTCTAGACACACAGACTATACCTCATTTTACCCAAAATAATTTCCCTGGTTTGTGTGTATCTGCTTGTTTATAATTTGGTTTCACCCAAAACAAAGATCATCCATGATTCCTTTGTATCTATTTGTTTACATTTGGTTTTACCCCCAAACAGAGATGTAAATCTGGATGGAACTGGCTCACGATAGCCTGAACTATCTGTTCTTACTCAGTCCTTATTCCTCAATTTAGTGTGACCTCTGTACTCGATAAAAACGACAATTCTGGTAGCCAGCTCACTCTCAAGGTAAAAGATTGCCAGACTTAACATGTTCCACACTCAGTTTGGTTTGGATTATTTTGTGCAGCAACTCTGCTTCAGATCAGCTCACCTGGGGTTGGAAATGCAGTGTGTGGTGATTTTACAATGTGGGTATACACAAACACTGTAATTTATTATTTATTGTTCTCTGGTACTTTAAATGAATGTGTAATGGTGATTCTAAGATAGTTCCCTTCTTTAAATCTTTCATTAGATAAATATTTCAAAGTTAAATTAGTAATCACCAGGCTCCCTTCTTCAAAAACTACTTTAATGCACAGAAAATAGCAGAACAAATAACTTTCCACACACTTGGTTCTTAGAGGGCCTATCAATTAAAAACACATGTAGGAAGATAATGGTGCCATAGTCAAAGTGTCAGACAGTTTTCTCCCATCACGGTTAATTGTGTTCTTAGTTTGACTGAGAGCCATTTAGTTAAGTATCATTCAGATGTCATTTCAGAGAATATCCTGTTTTTGTTCTCTCATCTTGTATATTGGTTAAATGTTGCTCTGCAAGCAGAGTGCTTGACTCTACACCTCAGAGAAAACTTGTGCCAGTAATAGCTTTGTTAATGGGAGATTGTATGATATAGGATATTTTCATGTTGCTTTAAAACTCTCCTAAAAGCAGTAAGTTTCTTAGTTATATCAAATCTTGCCATCGCTGCACTTTTAAGAGAAAACATATGTAAAAATTAGAGTCAGCGCTATCTCTATCTTAGAAAAACTTGTCTTAATTATTGTTAATTAATTTGGAGTAAAATATTGGTTAATATAGGATTTTTTTAAATAAATTTAAATTTCCTTTAGATAAATGTGGCTTTATAAAAAGAATGCTATGAAAATAATGAGTATCACTAGAATTTAAATGAGGACAAAAAGTCCTCTGATTAATTATTTGCTTAAAACGAGGAAATTCAAAAGTTTTTATATTTACAAAACGTATTAAGTAGTTTTTCAGAAAGGAACTTGATAATTACGAATCAAAGCATTAGTACATATTTCCTAAGTAACATTATCTGAAAGTATTTTTAATGAATATCAAGAGCAAAACAAAGATTTTCATAACTGCTATTTTCTCTATTTCATGTATTTGCTTTGAATCATGGTGAATATAAAAGCATTATTGCTTTTTTTCACTGTCTAGTTAAAAGATCTATTTTAAATAGACTGCTATTTGTTATTTCAATATTTTTCAATATTTTTTATCACCAGTTCTATAAAAACAAGTAAAGCTTGTTAACTTAAGACTGTATTATGTTTAGAAAAGGTAGGTTGATTTAATTATTATTTTATTCATTTTATAGTGATTTAAAATAACAGGTAACATTTCAATGAATATATTGATTCTTTAGTAAGGTTAATTACAAGAGGTTCTCTATTAAATTTTTCCTTTAAGATCCATTTAAAAATATAAATACTTTAAAGTTAATATAACTATTTATAATTAATTATACTTTTATATTTAACCAGAGGCTGGATTGGAAATTTAGCATGCTAGAAGCAATGCATATAATATATTTAGTCAAAGTAACACTGTACCATAAGCCTCTTTATTTTATTTATTTTATTTTATTTTTTCTTCTTTTTACATCTTTATTTAAGCACCATAATTACAAGCATTTTTGTAGTTGGGTTTCAGTAATAAACAGAACACACCCTTAATCAGTGCAACATTCTCACCACCAATGCCCCGACCTCCTTCCCCAACCCTGCCTGTATTCAAGATAGGCATTCTACTTCTTTCAATCCTTAACATTGTTGTGCCACTTGCAAAAAAGCGAACTCAAAGCAACAGCTAACGCATCCACAAAGGCAAAATATAAATGGATTAAAGACCTTGCTAACAGGCTGGAAACCATAAGAACAACATATAGGTAAAACACTTCATGACATCGAGACTAAAGGCATCTTCAAGGAGGAAACTGCACTCTCGAAACACTCTCCAAACAAGTGGAAGCAGAGATAAACAGATGGGAATGTATTAAGCTGAGAAGCTTCTGTACCTCAAAGGAAATAGTGCCTAGGATACAAGAGTTCCCGACAGAATTGGAGAAACAATTCACCCCAATACTCATCAGATAAGGGGTTAATATCAAGGCACCAACAGAACTTTACAAGAAAAAAACATATAACCCTATCAAAAAATGGGGAGAAGAAATAGACACTTTATCAAAGAAGAAATATAAATGACCAAAAGACACATGAAAAAATGTTCCACAGCACTAATCATCAGGGAGATGCAAATCAAAACAATGATGAGGTACCATCTCTCTCAAAAAGAGTGAGAACAAGCAGTGCTGGCAGGGATGTGGAGAGAAAGGAACTCTTATTCACTATTGGTGTGAATGCCATCAAGTCCAGCCTTTATGGAAAACAATATTGATATTCCTCAAAAAACTGGAAATTGGGCAAGAGAGATGGCATACCTGTAGGTAGGGCTTTTGCCTTGTTTGCAGAAGGATGGTGGTTCGAATCCTGGCGTCCCATATGGTCCCCGAGCCTGCAGGGAGCGACTTCTGAGTGTAGAGTCAGTAGTAACCTCTGAGTGCTGCTGGGTGTTACCCAAAAACCAAAAGGAAAAACAATACTGGAAATTGATCTCCCATATGATCCAGCTATACCACTACTAGAGATATACCCTAATACCCCTTCCTCACAACTATATTCATTGCAGTACTATTTACAATAGCCAGACTCTGGAAACAACCAAGATGTCCTTCAAGAGAGAAATGACTAAAGAAACTGTGGTATATATAAACAATGGATTATTTTGCAGCCATCAGGAGAGATGAAGTTCTGAAATTTTCCTATACATTGATGTACATGGAATTTATTATGCTGAGTAAGATTAGTCTGAGGGAAAGAGAATAGAAGAGTCTCACTCATATATGAGTTTTATGAAAATTAAAGTTATTCTTGTAATAAGACCCAGAGACAATAGAGTTAAGGCCTGGAAGGACTGACTCACAATATAAAGCTCACCACAAGCCTTTTTTTCTTATTTTATCTCACCATCAGTTTTTTAATGCTTCCTGGAAAATTATTTTTGTTTTCTTGAGATTTTATCATTTTATATTTGTAAATAGTTGCACTTCTCTTATGATTGTCAAGTTCTATGTTTTATTTTTGCAAAGAAGTAATGAATAAGTACATTAAATGGCTTTTAAAAAAGAACCCTTACTAAGGGGGGTTGGACCGCAGTGATAACACAACTGGTAGGGCATTTGCCTTGCACATTTGCTGACTTGGGTTCAATACCTCTAATCCCCTGAGCATCTCCAAGATTTGCCTAGGTGCAGAGCCAATAGTAACTCCTAAGTGCTGCCAGGTATGGTATAAAGCAAATAAAAAACCTGACATAATGGGGCTAAAGTAATAGTTTTTTAGGACTCTTCTCTTGAAAGTAGTCAACCTAGGTTTTATTTATAGCAACTCTCATTATTCCCCTTGTCCATCAAGTATGATCCTTAAGCACAGAGCTAGAAGTAATGCCTGAGAGCACAGCTAGATATGGCCCCAAAACAAATAAATAACAATAAAATGGCAAAGGTCTGTGAGAACCATTCAATGAAATGGACACAGACTTTGCATGCACAAGCTCCAGTTTCAATTTCCATCAATAATTGTTTTCTAAGAAATGTTGAGACCAAATCCCAGTACCAAGTCAGGAGTAACCATCAAATAGTAACAGATATGACTTAAAATCTAGCAATTTTTGAAAAATACATCCATACAGCATATTTAATCTTGCCAATGGAAGTCAGTTTCTGGACAAATGGAATTTATATGAAGATTGTTATCAAAATGTTGGCAATTAACATAGTAAAAATATTATTATTATAGTTCCATCTCTAACAAGTATTAATATATTAAAGATATTTGTTGACACAAATTGCCTTTAAAATCTTTTAAGAGAACATCTTATATATGTAATCAGTACAAAAGGGGGATTTTTTATAAGAAAGATTAGGGATATATATATATATATATACTATCTATTAATGTCTTTAGTCTGAGAATTTACAAATTACTCAGTGCTATTTGTTTCTATTATTTAAATTCTAAGTTTGAGTGTCTTCCTTCTAGTTAGAAGAACTATCTGTCCTATACAAATATATGTGAATTTTTTTGTCCACACCCAATGATGCTCGGTTGTTACTCCGGGCTATGCACTAAGAAATCACTCCTGGCTTGAGGGACCACATGGCAATCTGGGGGTGGAACCTCGGTCTATCCTAGATCAGTTCGTGCAAGGAAAATGCCCTATTGCTCTGGCCTCAATATATTTGCTTTCATATCAAAGGGTCTAAAACACTTAAATTTCCTCTGGGATTTCAAACACTAGCATTTCCTGAGGAATATATCTGACTACAGTTTGTCAGATCGGTAAAACTAAAGTCTGACTATAAAATTCACTGCATTTTACATCTTCTATAGTAGCATATTGACTATATACAAAAGCAGAAAAATAATCAATGATCAATTGAAAGTTTTTTTAATATTTCTGCTTACTTTTTAAGTTATTAAATTTATCAAAATATACTTCTAAATAAAATATGACAAACATAATGAAAACAAGAAATAGCAGTGACAAAAAGAATCTAAATCACAGCTATTGAAAAATAAAACGCAGTGTCCAGAGCAATAGCACAGCTCGTAGTGTTTGTCAAGTCACAGTGTAGTCATGTGGCAAATCCGTATTCTACTTCTGGCATCTCAGAAGGTTCTCCAAGCCTGCCAAATATTATTTTTTTTAGTGCTACCCCTGAGTGCCACTGGGTGTGGCCCAGCACCCATGTGAAAAAATAATAAAAGAGAAAAACAATGCATTTTGTTGGCATTTGAATTAAGGAGATATTAGTGAAGCAGGGATGCAGAAATGTACTTGAAAAAGTAGAGAAATTTTTTAATTCACAGCAGCAAATTATTTCCAGGGAACAACATTAAACAAATTTGTGCAAAATAAAACTTAAACATGTTCTGTATGAATGAAAACATTGAATTTTAACAAATTATATTGTAATTAGTACTTTGAGATAGTACAAAGGTTCGATGCAGAGTGCTTGCCTTACACATGCAGGTCTTCTGAGCATTGTCAAAAGAACTGATACCTGAGTACTGAGACAAGAATATTTCCTGAATACAACCACATATGACTCAACATGACAGAAAACAAATAAAATAAAACAAAAGATCTCACACCATTCACAGTCAAATGGGAAAGAAAGGTTTTTGAAGACTAAAATTATACTTGATATGAATGAGAATGAGTTTAAAAACTTTTTGGACATGCAGGGTTTTTGCAAGACAAACTGAATAAAGCCCATTTGTTTTGTTTACTTACTACATCTCTGCAGCTGAGTTGAATAGTTTTCTTGGCATAGTTTACCCTCAGAGAAAGCTCATCAGATGGCCATGTGTCTTTATTCCACAATCTACTCCTGCCAAATTGAAGGGAGTTGGTCATTTTCACAAGCAGCCTCTTAGAGCGTGCTTAAAGACTGATACATGAATCACTGATATGTGGACCTATCTGAGTTTGCTCGTGGGAAGAAACAGGTGTTGTAAATTAGTCGTGAAACTGAAATAAATTTACATTCATTATTGTGTGAAAACATTTTATTTCCACATTCACAAGATTTAAGAAATAGTTAATACTAGGTCAAATGTCCTCACTGTAATGGGCTTTATTCTCAAGTGTTTTATTTAAATGTTTTGTATTTATATGTAATAATTTTATATAAACAAAATGGAGAAAAGCCAATATTATATATTCTGATAGTACTTATAAAGATAAGCATGATCTGAATTAATACATGATCCATAGGACAATTAACATAGTTAAGGCTGAAGATCAATATATCTGCTTAGTAGATAATGAGCTGGTAATGTTTATTACAAACTCATATATTTAAAAAAATACATTTCTATGTTT
>PVKC010018753.1:0-19473 GCA_004027635.1 Crocidura indochinensis
ATCTCTGTTGCTGTGAAATGCATCAACCAAATCAGATCCAGGGGCTTAAAGCACAGGAGGTTCCGTGCTTTTTTAGAGGAAATGGAGTCAGAATATGGAGATGTGCTCTATTTCACCGAGGTACATTGACTCAGCAGGGGAAATGTCCTGAAAAGATTTTTTGAGTTGAGAGAAGAAGTGAAAGCCTTCATGGAGAAGGATGGGAATGCTGTTTCTGAGTTGAGTGATCACAAATGGACTTAGCTTTTCTTGTTGACATCACACATAAGCTGAATGTACTAAACAAGATGTTACAAGGCCCAGGGCTGCTTATCAGTGCTACCTATGACAACGTGAGGGCATTCTCGACAAAACTTGTGTTATGGAAATCCCAGCTCTCTCAGACAAACCTTTGCCATTTCCCAGCATGCAAGGAACTTGTGGATGCAGGCATATCATTCAGTGGTGAGATATATGTTGATGCTATTTTAAGCTAGAGAAGGAATTTGATCACAGATTTGCAGACTTCAAAAAGCACAGGGCCACTTTCCAAATTTTTGTGGACCCCTTTTCGTTTGGTGTGCAAGATGCCCCTCCTGTGCTTCAAATGGAGCTCATTGACCTGCAATGCAACTCTGATCTCAAAGTCAAGTTCAGGGAGATAAGTGGAAAAGCAGACATGCATGCGAAATTTTTGAGAGAATTGCCCCTCAGCTTCCCTGAGCTTTCCTGAATGTTCAAGAGCACCATGTGCCTTTTTGGGAGCACATATTTGTGTGGAATGTTATTCTCCACATTGAACTTCAATAAGTCAAAGTACAGGTCTAGACTTACTGATGATCATCTTCAAGCCATACTGAGGGTCTCAACTGCTTCCTTTCTAAAGCCAAATGTGGTTCAGATTTGTGAGAAGAGGCGCTGTCAAGTCTCTGGCAGCAAGGAATAGGCAAAAGATGCCATGTTCAGAAGAACTGTTCATGATCTTCACTCAATGTTTATTATTGTTCAGAAGAAATAATTAAAACTGTTAATAATGACTTCTGAGGACTTTTTTTTAGTGAAATCCCTGCCTCACCCCGACTTTGCCTCCTGTGGCCCCCAGGTAAATTGAGTTTGAGACCCCTGGGCTATGTCAAAATGAAATTAAAACAATGGACCACTAAAACTCTAATAACTCTAAGGGTTATTAGCATTTGAGCCTTGTCTAGCTTTTGTTGGAGACTAATAATTAGTCTTATTGTTGTAAAGCATGGGCAGATTGCAATAGAGCTTTTTTTTTTTTTTTTTTTTTGGTTTTTGGGTCACACCCGGCAGTGCTCAGGGGTTACTCCTGGCTCCATGCTCAGAAATTGCTCCTGGCAGGCACGGGAGGGGGGGGGCATATGGGGCACCAGGATTCGAACCGATGACTTTTTCCATGAAAGGCAAACGCCTTACCTCCATGATATCTCCCGAGCTTTTTTTTATGGAAATATCAAGGATTATAAAGCTAATCATAACTTCTCCCTATTATGATCCCATCATTAGCGGCCATATCATATATTATTGATCCAACAGGAAGTTGTTCGTAGAACCACTGAGTGAAGTGTGAGATGGCAAGACTGTGTGTGACTATGGGAGCCATGAACACAGATAGGACATCTTATAGAATTCTATATTTCATCAGAGAAATGCCAATTTCTAGGGGAGTTTTACATCTTTATGTAATGAAGTTGGGTATTTTAAATGAGAAAGTCTTCTTTCTTTTCAAAAATGACTTTCAGGGATATTACCATATCTGAATTGTACATACACAAGTCCTATTTGATTATCTACCTTCTGCTTCTAGTCTGCTGCATATTTCAAAGGGGCCTGTGATATTTCAATTATTCTCCTCATACCGGTTTATAACTTCTTTGATTTGAGCATTAGTCAGGGTTTTGTATATCATAGCTTTCACAAATCACATAAAATTAAAATCAATGATATATTATAAAACTATGAAAAATGATTCATAATGTTGAAAACCTATGTTTTATGGAATCTTACCTAGGTCAACCAGAAAGAACTTTATGATATGTGTTAATTAAAAAATTCCTATATGCCAAAACTTCTGCAAATATCCATCTCATTATGAAGCGATGATCATGTAGTTCTGAATTCTGAATAATAAACATCCCAGCAAATGAGAAATCTGAAATTCTGGTCTCTAGATTTCTGTTAAATTTGTAAACATGATAATGGGTTTTGCACATGCTTAATATCATGAACAGTAGTTTTTCTATAAGGATGAGAACTTTGATGGTACCATCATGAGAAAAATATTTATGATATCAGAAGGGGGACTAGAGATTTTTCATAAGTTTCACATTACAGATTAAAACCATTTTTGTATGTATATAATATTAGAAAGCAGTTCCTGATGCTGACAGCTTGCCTATGTGTTTTAGAACTTAGAATGATTTTAGCTGATCATACTCATGACAAGTAACTTTGTAATGGAGAAAGCTTTTGACAAGATGATAGTCCGAACCCAATGTACTTGGCTGGGGGTGGTCGTTGTGACGTGGTGGTTTGGGGTCACACCCAGAGAGTATTTAAAGCTTCTAGCTTTATGCTCAGGGGTCACTCCTGGAAGTGCTTGGGGTACCATATGCAGAGCTGAGAATGGGCCAGGGGTTATTAATAGGCAAGGAAAGCGTTGTCACCCCTGTACTATCTCTCCAGCCCCTGGCATTTGGCAGGTTGGAAATGTCAGTGGGGAAAATGATAGCCTGGTCAATAGTCTCTATCTCTTATCTCATCAGTATTTAAAGTTGGATACAATACTTTGCAAATCAGATGACCTGAACACCAGAAATACTTAAAGTACTCTTATAAAAGCAACTTTGGAATATTGTTTATTCTCGACAGTGACAATCTTCCCCTTTTCTATCATCATTTGACAACACCTTGGCAAATGAAATTATCACTAAGCATCCCCCTTGCTCCAGTGATGCTTGAGCTGAAACTCAAGGCATCAGGAAGCTGTGGAACCTTTGCTGTGATTGAACATCTATACCTAGAGATGCTCAGGGCTGAATCATTCCTGGCTCAGTGCTCAGGAATCAGTCCTGGCGTTGCTCAGGGGGACCATATGGGATGCCAGGAATCAAACTGCGGTTGACCTCATGCAAGGCAAAAACTGTGCTATCATTGTACTATCACTCTGACCCCAGAAATTTTTATATGTCAAATATTTAATTATATTTTGCCATATATGAGAATTGTATTCTTCTGTATTGTTGATTTGATATTAAGTATAATGTTATATATTTTACTTATAATGTCTGAAATATGTATTATATGTGATTATGTATTTTAAAGTATTTTGGGGGGCTGTGTGTTTTTCTTGCAAATAAATTATGGGTCAAAGAAGGTAATTATTTTAGAGATAGAGAAATATTCTTTAATGGCCTCTTTACCATGTACTCTTCTAGTCACTGTATAATAAAAGTTAAAAAGTTGTTAATGATTGATGCCTGAGTTTTAGTCATATTCCAGCACCCATCTTTCACCAGTGTTCATTTCCTGACACCCTCCCACCTACCTGCCTCTGTGGTAAACAGTTTTTTCCTCTCTCTCTTTCTCCCCACATATGTGCCAAAATTGTTCTTTTTGATCTGCTAGTCTCTATGATGTGAGATTATAATCATTATTATTTTGATTTGTATTAATGATGTTTGACTATCTGTATCACTTTTTCAGAAGTTTCTATTCATCTCTTCTCCCCACTTTTTGATGTGATTGGATGTTGTTTTTGTGCTAACCCCTACCAGTGCCTTATTTTAATGTAGGCCTCAGTTTAATGACTTGATTTAATGTAGTCCCATTTGTTTATCTTTGATAGCACTTGCTTGGTCAGTGGTGTTTCATCCTTGAAGATATTTTTAGATTCAATGTCATGGAGAATTCTGTCTATGTTTTTCTCTATGTACCTCTGATTTCAGGCCTGATATCAAGGTCTTTAATCCATTTTTATTTGACTTGTGCTTAGCATTAAAGAGAGGTCTGAGTTCATTATTTTCCAAGTAGCTGACCAGTTTTTGCAGCATCACTTGTGTAAAAGACTTTTCTTATTCCACTTCATATTTTTGCCCTTTATTGAATATTTATTGAGGTAAATAAATATGTCTTAAAGTATGTCTCAGAATACTCAATTCTATTCCATAAATCTTATCTTTATTCCAGTGCCTTGCTATTTTAATTAATACTACATTGTAGTACAGTTTGAAGTTGGAGAAAGTGATGTCCCCATCTTCTTTTTCCCTAGAATTGCTGTAGGGATTCTTGGGGGGTGGGGGGTTGTTTATCATACAAGTTTCAGGAATTCTTAGTCTTTTTGTTTTGTTTTGGGGCCACACCCAGTGATGCTCAAGGATTACAACTCTTGGCTATGAGCTCAGAAATCACTCCTGACTTGGGAGACCATATGGGATGCCGTGGGATTAAACCGTGCTCCGTCCTAGGCTAGTACAGGCAAGGCAGGAAGTCTTACCCCTTGTGCAACCATTCCAGCCCCTTAGTCTATTTAAAAAAAAAACTCTCATGGGCATTCTTATAGGGACTGCATTAAATCTGTATAATTCTTTGAGGGGAATATTGGCATTTTAATCTTTCTTTCTTTTGACCTTTACTTTTCCTTTTATCAAATTTTATTACCATTGACTTTACCTAATATTGCATCTACTATTATAGTTACTTTTAAAAACCAGTAAATTAGTTAGACCCAATCATGATAAAAAGCTGAATGCTCAGTAATTTAAATATGTGAGAACTAAATTATTGGCACTGAAACATTTCCTTAATTTTTTTTGCAATTTTGCATACCTTTTTGCAAGTTTGCATACTTTTTGAGGCAGAGGATGACACTTAATTCTTGGATAATTGCATTTATCTGTGGTTTTCTGTTCAATTGCATTAATGCTGTCTAGGGTTTTTGCTGCCTTTATGTGATTACACCTACTCCTTTTTTTTTGCTCCCTCTTGTGGTAGAATTTGAGAATGTGCTTTTTATGGTTCTTTGTATGTATGTATGTATGTATGTATGTATGTATGTATGTATGTATGTATGTGTGTGTGTATATATGTAAACCAACCCCAGCTGGCTGGCTACTGAAAACCCTTTTACTATAACTACACTGACAGCTATCATGTCAATCTAAATGGGTGAAAGAAGTAGAATGCCTGTCTCGAATACAGGCAAGGGTTGGGAAGGAGGGGGTGGCATTAGTGGTGAGAATGTTGCACTGGTGAAGGGGAGAGTTCAGTTTATGACTGAAACCTAACTATAATCATGCTCATAATCATGGTGACTAAATAAAGATTTTAATTTAAAAAATTGATTAGGTAGTGTTACATGCTACAATTGTATTTTTTTTCTTTGCCCGCTCTCCATAATCTGTTTATAAGATATGTACTTTGTACTCTCTTAATATCCTGATCTTTGTTTTCCATAAAGAATGTAAATATTTCAGGCTGACTTTCCTACTTCTGTTTTGCAATGATCATTTGCAAGTTGATCATTTCTCATTTTATTTAAGGGAGGAATAACACATCTAAATGCAAATACCAATGAAAAGGCTTCAGTTATGGAATCTGGAATCAAATTTATTGATTTAAAAAAACAACCCTAACATATAATAGTCTGCTATATAATGGTAAGCATAAAATGCATGTATTACTTTCATCCTGTTTCAAACTCACAAGTGTGAATGATGCATCATGATAATGATTGCTAAGATTATTATTTATAATGCTATTTCTAATAGTATATACATTATAGAAATATACATTATCAGTAATAAACAACCCTCTGTACCTAACACTTATATCTAATTAAACATTTTGTCATACACCTTTTTGGGAGGAATCACACCTGGTGGTGCTCAGGGTTTACTCCTGGCCCTGTGCTCAGAAGTCATTCTTGGTGAGATTGGGGGAATCATATGAAATGCTGGCGATTGAACCTGGGTCAGCTATGCAATGCTAATGCCCTATCCATGGTGCTATTGCGCTGGCCCCTCATCTATACCTTTTTATGCTCTATAAATCAACAGTAAAATTACAGATTATAATACCCAGCTTCTATCCTCTAGATATAATTGAAAGAGTAAACCTTATATTCTTTTTTGTTTGTTATTTTGTTTGGGGGCCTTACCAGGAGATGCTCAGGGGCTATTCCTAGATCCTTGTCTGTTTTTGTTTATTTGTTTGTCTGCTTGCTTTTTGGGACATACTAGCAGTGTTCAGGGCTTAATTCTGGCTCTGTAAACAGAAATCATTCCCGGTGGTGCTCAGGAAATATATGGGATGCTGGGGATTGAACTCCAGTCACCTGCATACATGGTAAGTTCACTACCAGTTGAATTATTTTTCTGGACCTCCAAAATTTATATTCTTTGACATGATATCATTATACAAAGTTATTTAGGTAACCTGGTAATGCATGACTGATGATCTCCTGTGAATCTAGTACATTCAGTGATTATCTGTGCAGGTATGTATATAAGTGTGTGTGTTCGGGCACAAGAACTGGAGAAAAGTGTAAAGGGATAAAGCAGAAAAGACAGAATCCTTAAAATAAGTACAGAGTTCATGTTTTTAACATATGCTGTAAAAGATGCCAACCCTATTAAGGATGGTCTTTGAGAAAGGTTCATAATGAAGGCAAGAAAAATGAAAATTGTTACTCCCATAGGCTCTGTTAAAGATTGTATTCATTTAAAAAATTGTTTTCAGTCTGACTTGTATCACCCCATGATTTCTTAGGAAGATTATCCAGCTATTTAGTAAGAATGTTTCTATTCCTAAGAGAAAGTAGATATGCAGTGAACAATTGATTCTAACTAAACAGAAGTCAACACATGTAAGATTCTGTAGAATCTACCCATGAATAAAAGGAGAAAATATTAATACTGGGGAATGTTTTTATCAGCCTCCAATGCCAGACATGCACTTAGAGGCTGAGATGGTTTGAGGATTCATCTATTTTTAGTGACCCCGGAGTGTGCTGCGGGTGAAAGTCTTTAGCCTCAGTTCCAGGGTAGAGTCTGGTTCCCACTGGAAGCAGCCAGTGAGGAAAGCTTGAGGAGGGGCAATGTCAATCTTTTCCAGCCAAGGAGAGCAGAAGAATGAAACTATTATTTCCATCCTCTTCGTTCATTTCCAAATATGATTGTGTTTGCGAATGTCTTTATAATATTTATTCTTGTTTTCACAAGTAATTCTTATTTTAAAGAGGAATAAAATGTCATTAAACCTGAATATGTGTGTATTTCAGTTTTCATAGAGTTATACTCTTGGACTAATCTAGAATTATTTAAAAAACTGTATTGCAATTTTTTAGACATTGTCAGTCATACTTAATCTATTTCATTTTTGACTTATTGTATCTTTAGTCATATCCCTTTATCTCACTCTGTCTCATCAGAAAAAAATGATAATGCTTTGATTAAGAAAAAGTACATTTGGGGGCCCGGGAGATAGCATGGAGGTAAGGCGTTTGCCTTTCATGCAAAAGGTCATCGGTTCGAATCCCGGTGCCCCATGTGGTCCCCTGTGCCTGCCAGGAGCAATTTCTGAGCATGGAGCCAGGAGTAACCCCTGAGCACTGCCGGGTGTGACCCAAAAACCAAAAAAAAAAAAAAAAAAGAAAGAAAGAAAAGAAAAGAAAAAGTACATTTGGGAGCCGGGTGGTGGCGCTGGAGGTAAGGTGCCTGCCTTGCCTGCGCTATCCTAGGACGGACCGCGGTTCGATCCCCCGGTTTCCCATATGGTCCCCCAAGCCAGGAGCGACTTCTGAGCGCATAGCCAGGAGTAACCCCTGAGCATCACCGGGTGTGGCCAAAAAACCAAAAGAAAGAAAAAGTACATTTGAATTAAGACCTCCCCCAAGTCTTTTGGCTCTTCTTTCTAGTTTGTAAGTAAAAACTTACAGTCTTTAAGTTTGTTTGTTTTGGGTTTGGGGTCACACCCGGCAGCACTCAGGGGTTACTCCTGACTCTATGCTAAGAAATCGCTCTTGGCAGGCTCAGGGGACCATATGGGATGCCGGGACTCGAACCAATGACCTTCTGCATGAAAAACTAATGCCTTACCTCTATTCTTTAAGTTTAAAAAAAATGGGAGACAAAGTATTCCATAAAATGCTCCTTATTCCTTTTTCTTCCCTGTCTGGTGAAGATGATTTCAGTAAATTTTTCACTGTTTTCCTAATTACACAAGTAGATGAACTTGGCATCTTTCTACCTGATCTAAGTTGGAATAATATCTCCTTATAGACAGTCTGCTGCTTCTCTTTGTTTCCTAGTCTTTCTTGGATAGATGAACATTAGTTATTTCTCACAAACTACAAAACTCAATATTAATATTTCCTGGTGTTTCCACCATAACTCTCCTTTCTCTTTCCACTGTTCCTGGGATACCTTACCTTCTATGGCTAGAGCTACCATCAATGTATATGATAAATATTCAACTTATAGCTGTAGTTTAGATCTCTTTTTGAGTTCCGTACCAAAGCAAATGGAATCTTGGCTGCACATCATCATTTTGCTTCATCCAAAATGTATTGTCTTCTTTTTTTTTAACTCATGCAATCAATATCTTTCCTAATTCAAGACATTGCTAATAGATTTTGGGGGGCAGCTGGTCAGCATACCTAGAGATTTTAGGGGTTACTCTTCACTAAATGCTCAGGCATTATTCCTGCTGTGCTTGGGGGATCACATGGAATTCTGAAGATCAAACCCAGGTTGGCTGCGTGCAAGAAAACACTCTATTCACTGTACTGTTCTCTGATCTCTAAAAGACCATTTTGGTCCAAAGGATAAGGCCTTTATTGTCAGCCATACTTGGGATTATTTTTACTGATATACTTATTATGCAGCTATTTTTTTAGTTGATTTTCTGTATACTCACACAGGAAGTTATATATTTGTTATTTAAAAGTAGATACTTAGCATTCACACATATGGGACTAGTGTCTTGCTTAAAATGTCCATCTCAAAAGTAATGACAGAAGTTAAGAAAAATATGTTCGGAATCTTAACCTGTCTTAATTAGTCTCGTTCTGGTAGTGTTAGCCAACAAGATTGGGCAATATAGAAACCAACAGTTAGGGTCCAGAGAGATAGCATGGAGGTAGGGTATTTGCCTTGCATGCAGAATAGTGGTGATTTGAATCCCAGCATCCCATATGGTCCCCTGAGCCTGCCAGGAGTGATTTCTGAAGCATAGAGCCAGGAATAACCCCTGAGCTCTGCCGGATGTCACCCAAAAACCAAACCAAAACAACAACCAAAAAACCAACAGTTATAATATTGGAAAAGAAGCAGCAAAATTTATTAATATATACTAAGCATAATTTTATACTTAGAAATAATGGAGCCGGAGAGATAGCATGGAGGTAAGGCATTTGCCTTTCATGCAAAAGGATGGTGGTTCAAATCCCAGCATCCCATATGGTCCCCCGAGCCTACCAGGGGTCATCAGGGGCGATTTCTGAGCATGGAGCCAGGAGTAACCCCTGAGTGCTGCTGGGTGTGACCCAAAAACAAAAAACAAACAAACAAAAGAAATAAGTCATATTATGCTAAAGTAATATTCTTATATATTTTTGATTAATATATTCAAAATTATTTTGATATTCAATAATAATTTGTTGGAAAATAGAAAATGATTGATCTTAGTTATAATACTAACAACAACAACAAAAACACCCAACAGATATCGGGATCTTGAATAGAATTGAGATGTATAGGAGATGTCTCTGCAACTTCTTGCTATTTAATAAATCTGGTTTTTATTAAATTTATTGTAATATCATCACTGTGACCTTAACTGTGAAGGTTACATCTGATGCATGTAAGTGAATAGAGACATTTTCCTTTAGGGACTTTCCACTCCCAGAGGAGAGGAAATTCCATCACAAGAGTAATTCCATTGCTTTTGTCATCCTTATTAGCACTATGTGGCAACCTTGAACAAATGTTTAAGGCAGAAATCGAAGCACAAAAAGACCTCAAAAGAAACCACAAAACTCTATGTTATGATTTTTAAAAAGCTACTGGAACTCAGCAATTTAAAAAGTCAAAATAACCCAAAATATTAAAACACTAATAGATTATAGTTTTACATTGTACTTAATTAACATTTCTGTATGTTAGAAGTGAAAAGTGACTATGAGAGAATTAATACTATGTGATATTTATAAGAGAAGATTGGCTTGGTGGCACAAGCCAATACACATTCATATGCATATACATACATAATATTGAAATACTTGTAAATTATATTTTTGGGAGACAAGAAATCATTTTCTCTAGGAGGTTGGTGGACAAGATGAGGAAATGCAAATGGACAAAATATGCAAAAAGCCAAAGTACCACTTGTACTGGCTCTGCAGCCCTGATTTAGTTAAATTTTTATCTTCTGCCACAGTAATACTGTCTATGTAAAATAAATTTTTTTTATATTTTGGCCACACCCATTGACATTCAGGGGTTATTTCTGGCTATGCGCTCAGAAATTGCTCCTGGCTTGGGGGGCCATATGGGACACCGGGGTTTGAACCAGGTTCAGCCTGGGTCAGCCATGTGCAAGGCAAATACCCTACCACTACGCTATTGCTCCGGTCCCGACTTAAATTTTTGATTGAAAAGGCTCATCAGAGCTGGAGAAATAGTACAACCAGGAAAAGCACTTTTTTTTGCATGCAAACAACCCATGCTTCAATATCCAGCAATCCAAATGATTCTCATAAGGACTCCAGGAATGACCTCTGACTGCAGAACCAGGAGTGAGACTGCCAGATGTGCCCCCAAAAGCAAAAAAAGAAAAAAGAAAAAGGCTCAACAGAATAAGATACTGGTACTTAAGATAAATCCGAGAGACCAACACCCTTGAATATATGTCTAAGTAAAAAATGAATCACTAAAGATTTTCACAACCATCATAATGTATAAAAATGGGTATGCATGCAAGTTGTCTCTCCTATGCTTTTGAAAATTGTTATTTTGGTATACCTTAAATCAAAAATTATATTTTAAATATGACATTACTTAAATTCATCATATATTCAGGCACTTATTTTAAAATCTTAGCTTTGCTTTTTGATGATAAAAACATGTTATCTGATTCATATGTCAAATGAATGGATGCTGAATTGCTTGTTTGCAAACTTAAATCCACTGGGGCTTCCACACTTGCTAAATATTAGACTTTGTTGATCAAGGTTTGTGAAAATATATAAAAAAAATAGAAATACTCAAAATAACTTTTAATTCTACTGATCTGTGAAACTTGCCATCATTGGTTCTGACCTGCTTAATGATTTGTTTATTTATCTTCCCCAGATAATGAAATTTAAAAATAACAGAAGATGAAAGCTGTTGTCTTTGTGAAATTCACATAATTAATTACAGTCATTACATACAATATCAATAAGAAAAATTGTTATATAAGTTTATTTAGCTTAAGTAATTCCAACAAATTTACAGACCTGAAGTATTGATTCATGATTTTAGCAAATTTTTATTAGATATGGCCATTTTGGACAATAGGAGAAAAGATGATTTGAACTGCAGATATAAGAGGTGATGTGAATAAAATTTGACATAGTTAATCACCAGCATCAAAGTTTTCGTTTGTAATACATATTACCCAAATTCCATCCCTGGCAGTTTCTATTTCATAGATTGGAATGCCTGAATGACATTTTTAGCTATTCACTTGAGGAATGATGGATTTCTATGGTGAACCAATCTGGATTAAACAAATTCATAACAAGTCACCGACTCCTACTTTCTGGTCCCCAATTTCTTCATCGCTTCTTTGACATCCTTGTTCCGCAAAGTGTAGATAAGAGGGTTCAACATGGGGGTGACCAAGTTATAGAAGAGGGTCAGGAACTTCCCCTGGTCCTGCGAAGAGTTGTTTCCAGGTTGCATGTACATATAGATGATATTCCCATAAAACAAGGCAACGACGGTGAGGTGGGACCCGCAGGTGTTGAATGCCTTCTTGCGTCCTGCGGCCGACTTGATCTTCAACACGGCCTGGGCAATGTAGCTGTAAGAGACGAGGATGAGGGACAGGGGCACCAGGACAATGATCACTGACAGGATGAACACGGTACCCTCCACTGCTGCCGTGTCCACGCAGGCGATCTTGATGAGCGCAGGCATCTCGCAGAGAAAATGCTTCACCCTGCATCTCCCGCAGCGCGGTAGCATCATGGTCACAGGTGACATGACCAGGGAGTTAAGCAGGCCCATGCCCCAGGCCACCGACACCAATTGCCAACAGAGCTGAGGGTGCATGATGACCGAGTAGTGAAGGGGCTTACAGATGGCAGTGAAGCGGTCATATGCCATGACGGCCAGGAGGAGACATTCGGTGCCACCCAGGCCCAGGAACATGAAGAGTTGGATGGCACAGCCGGTGGAGCTGATGGTCTTGTCGGGGCCCACTAAGTTGAAGAGGAACTGAGGGATGGAGCTGGTGGTAAAGCAGAGGTCAAGCAAGGACAGGTTGGTGAGGAAGAAGTACATGGGCGTGTGGAGGCTGGGGTCCAACCTGGAGACCAGGATGATGATGATGTTGCCCACCAGCGTCACCAGATAGAAGATGAGAACGAACCCGAAGAGAATATGCTCGAGCCAGGGACGATCGGAGAACCCCAACAGGATGAATTGGTTCTGGCAGCTCTGGTTGGTCATGACAGTGGACTGTCAGTCACCTGCAGTGAAGCAGAACCAAGCACCAGGTTCAATGTGAAACCAAGAAACAGAGACAGACAAATAGACAGACAGACATTAAAAGTCATATCAGGAGACCATGCAAAATTTGGTACATAGAATTTTAGTATTCTCTGGAGGTAGTGATGACATGTTGTATTAGGAGTATCTTTTTCTATTGTTATTTTTTTTGTGTGGAGACCCAAACTGGATAGAACAGGATAATAAAACAGTTATATATAATATATAGGAAAATGTTGACCAGATCCAAGAAATAGTCATTATTGCAATACTAGTTGATTCAGTCATTAGTTGCTTATAGGGTATTACAGCAATAAGGCCTAAATCATGTACCTATGAATTTTTTATCCAGAATTTTCTTTTACTCAACTAGAAATACTAAGACTTTGTTTTGTTTTACAAATTCTACACACACACCCAAATTCCAGAGAGATAGTGTATTTTGCATAGAGTAGACTCAGGTTTGATCTTTGGAACCCGATCTGGTCCCCACAAGCACTTCCAAGAGGGAAATCAGAATACAGAGCCTAGAATAAGTCATGAGACTAAGAATTTCTGGGCATTTCCCCATCATAACAAAAACAATTCTATTTAAAAATCATTAATAATCTCATAATATCCCTATAACTCTCTTATAAAACATTCCTCCACAGTTCGTCATTAAGGATATTTATAATATTTTAAAGATCTTGATAGAGAAATTAGGAAACAGGAAACTAGCTCAAAGATGTGGAATGTGTGCTCTCCCTGTAGAGGTTCCAGGTTCAAATCCTAATACTGGTTATCCATACTGGGTGTTTCCCTGAGAATTGTAAGAATAACCTCAGAGGCTCCCCCAAAGCTTCTGGGAGTGAGAACTGCTTGAAATGCTTCTTTTTAGATTTCCCGAAAATAGGATGCAAATTATTGTTTTGCTGCCCTCTAATCAACAAAATCTAAAAGTTCAGATTTCTCCCTGAATCTTGACAATTATTTAATTTTACAAATTTGCTTAAATATTCAGTTATTAATCATAAATTTGATTAAAATTGTATTAAGCTTAATACTAAGCTTTCATATTTTATATTTTAATGTTAAGTTTTTACAATTGCATTACAAATTACAATTTGTCGCTGAACTAACATGTGACATGTCTTGGAAACAATGGAATTCAAAGGCCATGTTTTGCATAATAATCATGAGGTGAAAATAAGAGTAAAGTCTGATTTCTCTTCTTCATTTTGCTTTACTTTCTGTCCAGTACTGAGTGTCACCCATGACTGCTCAGAGCACCCTGGTGTCCTAGTGGGGATAGCCCCAGGGTGTTGCTTCAAAACATGTGCTTGGCCTGCTCAGTGATCTCTACACTGGAATTCAAAGAAAACTCTTTCCATTTTTTAAAGGTGCAAGATCCACCCAATACACAAGTGATTTTGTATTTATAATGAGACCCCCCGTCATAACTTTATTCTTTATATGAAAGTGTTATTCTCACCTGCAAATATAGCCTCACATATTTTAGGAGAGATAAAATTACTTCAAGCTTTCATTGAAGAGTGTATTTTGACAATTTCTTTTTTTTTATTGGTTTTATTTGTTTTTGTTTTGGGATCACACCCAGTGATATACTGTTTACTGATTTGTGTTCAGAGATCAGTCCCTGGTGATTCTTAGAGATTGTGCAGTGGTGGGGATTAAGCTAGGATCTGATGTCAACCAACACCAGCACCTCAACTAACCCCTGTACTATTTCTCTAGTCCTAAAATGTCTTCTTTTCATGGGTCATGCTTATATTTCTGACATGGTACAACTGTAAGAGAGACAGTTTGGTATAAATTAATAAGTGAAATAATAAAACTTAGTAAATTACTACATATAACACTTACTACAAACTTAAAATTTATTACTTTAAAGTTTAATATACCAACAGGTAAAATTATCATGTCGCTTTAAAAATGGTATGATTTCTCGTGCTGGAACAATAACACAGTGGAGAGGGCATTTGCCTTCCATATGGCTGAACTTGGGTTTGATCTTTGACATCCCCCAAGCCTGCCAGGAGTAATTTCTGAGTACAAAGTCAGGAATAACCTCTGAACACAGCCAGGTGTGGCCCCAAAACAAGCAAAAGTATTAGCATGATTTTTTAACTCCAAGAGTTAAATGTCAAGAAAAATCCAAATAAATCAAATCTTTCCATTTCCTAACTGGTACATCAATTCAATCCATAAATGTGGACTTTATAAAAACTTTTCTCTGTTGATTAAAAAGATAGTACAGGGACCCGGGAGATAGCTTGGAGGTAAGGCATTTGCCTTTCATGCAAAAGGTCATCGGTTCGAATCCCGGTGCCCCATATGGTCCCCCCTGCCTGCCAGGAGCAATTTCTGAGCATGGAGCCAGGAGTAACCCCTGAGCACTGCCAGGTGTGACCCCAAAAAAAATAGTACAATGTGCAAGTTATGTCATGTGGCCCACTTATGTTTGAGCCCTGGTACCATATTGATGCCTGAGCAGAGCCAAAAGTGAAAGCTGAGCATTTTTAGATTTGACAAAAACAAAATCCATTTCTAGACAAAGAAAAACCTCAAAATTCTTTCAATACCTCTTGAAATCAAATATTCCCTAATTTCCTTAAGTAATTGGAGATAACCTTTTTGATTCATTTTAATATATCAGAGACACTGGCAAAGTTATGCAAGGTTAAACATTCAAAGATGATTTATACCTGTCATGTAACAGGCTATTCACAGCACCTAATGTTAATGTTTCCTGTAATTGTAAATGTACATTGTAAGCTGTAAATTGTAAATTGTACATGAGTCAGAAGACCATGGTCTTACACTATAATTCTTTGAAGTAACAATGACATTACCTCAGAGGTAATGTGCATGAAATTGCAGTGCCAGCTCTAAAGGGCTCTAAAGAGCTCTTTAACTTCACCACTTAGCACTGTAATAGCATGGTCCTAGAATCAGTAATTTTTTTCTGACTGTCCAACTATAAAGCCGAGAGTTAAGAGTGACTGAGGAATGTGAAGGAATCACATTTCCATTTTCACCTTGTACCAGGATTACTGAAAATAATATATGGAGAAATAATTTCATTTTTAGCTAATATTTTGTACTCCTACTCTATGCCAAGCACTAAGCAACAACCTAGAGATAGATAGGTTCTAGAAGAGGTAGTAATTGAACTCATTGATTTACAGTCTAGTGAGAGAAATGCATTCAATAAAAGTTTACACAAATGAAAGTAGAATGACTATTGTTATTTTAAATCTTTAATAGTGCCAGCCATAGGGTTGAATATTTTTTTGGACTGGATGATTTATTTGATTCTCAGATGGGCAGTTGAAATGTTAATTGGGTAAATAGCTTAGCAGGGATATACAGAATTTTATATTTGGGATTTGGATCAAGGCCCTTTCATTCTCAAGACAGATTTCTAACCACCATTGGGCTGTAACAGAAAGATATCATGTTAACCCATGAGCACAATAATCACCCATTTGGTACAATGAAAGTGGGTTCAGTGTTTAGAATTTGTAATCATATGTTTGGTCCCAATTGAAGAATACCAACTAGAGGTATGCAAGAGGTACTAAACACAAAGAAATATTGCCACATTATAACTTTTAAATATATATACATATATTTTTTTTATTTTGGGGGGTCACACAGATATTCTCAGGAATTTCTCTCAGCTCTGTACTCAGGAATGACTGTTGGTAGATTCAGCGTACCATATGTAGTTCCAGTAGTGAAATTCAGGTCAAAGCCAGTGCCCTACCCACTGTACTATCACGCAGGCCTCATTCAACACTGTTACTTTCTAAAATATAAGACATTAATCATCAATTTATAAATTGTTGGATTGCAAATTAAAAATTAGACATCGCATTGCTATTGACCAAAACAATTGCTATAAAACATTTAAAGATAACGGATATTGAAAGTATCACCTAAAAAAGTGTTGAAAGTATTATGATAAAAACGATAGAGAGGGGGCTGGAGAGATAGCACAGCAGTAGGACATTTGCCTTGCATGCAGCTGATCCACGATGGATGGTGGTTTGAATCCCAGCGTCCTATATGGTCCCCCAAGCCAGAAGCGATTTCTGAGTACATAGCCAGGAGTAACCCCTGAGTGTCACTGGGTGATGATGCCCAACTCCCCCAAAAACGATAGAGTAATGTGATATTTTATTTTTCAGTTCATAAATTTAAAAAAAGTTAAAAAATGCAAACAACATAAATGTGTGGGTTGGAGAGATCTTACCACCAGGAAGGTGCTTAGTTAGCTAACATTTAGCTGTCCCAGGTTTAATTTGGGCACCCCATAGGGTTCCCTGAGCACTGCTAGGCATGATCTCTGAGCACAGAACCAGGAATCAATGCTGAGAATAGGCAGATGTGACCTCTCACAACATTGATGCATTTTTCAAATTAAAAAAGATTTTACATTTTATATTGATCAGTATAGCTATGATATGTGACATATAGACATCCATATATAGTGGCAGATACTATAATACTATTATTTTTACTCTTTTTTTTCTGCCATATTGCACACTATTGGGTATCATATGGCAGGTATGAACTTGGACAATGGGGAGAGCTGTGTTGTTTTGCTCTCTCTTAGGAAGAAAAAGCAAGAGACTTAAAGTTGCCTAAATGGAGGCAGGGTGTCTTGAGTATGTTGCAAAATGTCATGCAATACTGAGGAGAAAAGGTAATAATAATAAAGTAGCCACTAATATCAGTTAAGGAACCATCAATACCTGCTAAATTTAAAAGATCAAAGAATTAAAGTATAACTTTAGAACTGTTAAAATTGCACTAAAGCAGAAAGTTCATATTTTTAGAGTATAAATGGGTTGATAAAGATTTGGGAATTGGGTGATATGAAATGAGGAGTGACTCTGTCTAAAATTTAGCCTAAATGATGCTATCTCTGCCATTCATTTCTTTCAAGTGCTCTTTGCTGGGAAGGCAATGAAGAGAGATGAGGGGAATCTGCTGTGGTCAGATTATTCTTAATTTAAAGACTCAGACCTGGCATGTAGCTTTGTGGCTTTAGACAACTTATATTTACTGATGCTCTTATCTGTGCCTGAGGATGCAGCACATACAACAGCCCTTTCACCCACAGGAGAGCCAAGAATTCAACTTATGAAATGGTATTTACTCAGCCCAACGATATCATGTCTTTCTATCATAACTGTTATGATCCTTGTGAGTTAATGGCCTTGGGCAGGTCAGTGATTGTAGGTTGTAAAGGCAGATTACTTTGTTGTGTTCACATGAAGTGTTTGTGGTTTTGGGCTCTACTCAATAATTCTATAAGGAAGAAAGTCAGAAGAATCCAGAGCAGGGGCATTCACTGTGTTCAGTAAATAGGGTGATTGAATTTGGGGCTTGCAATTATTGGAAGTTAGAGAAATAAAGAAATAACTATTTCCAAGTTCCTTTTGCCTTACCATATCTGCATCCATAGAATCCTATTTCTTTTCTCTATGATTTCCTGTCCCACTAAAAGTACAGCTTTACTATTTTAAACAAAATTTACAGTTTTTTTAATAAAAAATCAAGGGCATGTTTATAATTCATACTTTTTAACAGTATAGTGTATTCAAAGCCTTTGACAGTTGTATGAACTGCTTGTGTTCTACCTGCCAAGATCAGAAGCTTGAATAATCTTGAGGAAATTGGAGAGGGGCAATATAGATATTTGCAGCATAATATGACCAGTATGATAGATAATTATGCTATTTGGAGATTATACTCAAGTGCAGCATTAAGAAAATAAAGTTAGGCATCTCCAATGACTCTATGCCTATCAGGGCATCTTTATAGTGTGTTTGGAGACATATAACTAACTATAGATGTGACATTACCTGAAACTAGGGAATGAGAGATTTATTGTTTCTAGAAGTTGTACCATAGGAGCTGGAGACTTAGTAGATGCTGTGCTTGTACCACTCTGAATCCAACTCCTGGAACCACCTGTAGACAACATCAAGCTCTTGGCTTTGATGGTGCTCAGTGAAATAGGGAAGGAAGTGAAAAAAAAAACAACTAGCTGATGATTTTACTCATAAGTGGAATTTAAATTTAAATAACTAAGATAAGAAATTGACAAAAATCAACTACAATAAAAGTGATTCCTAACTTAGTGGTTATGAGCAATACAGGTATACAGATGGTGACAGATGGCATGGAACTTTGGTGGTTGGTATGTGAAGCAAAACCCCTGAGACTCCATAATACTGTAAACCTATGATAAATCAATGAAACAAAATAGGAAAAAATATGAATATGGAAGAAAAACCAAGAGAGAGGTAGGCAAGGGTCAAGAAGAAATATCACAGGTAGGAGAATAGAAGACAAGAAAAAGTAATCTATGTGAGAGACTCAAATCGTGTGGTATTGTAGAATAATTAAGGGCATGCCATTCACTCAGACACTGACTCAGTAAGAAAGTGTAATATGTACATGGCATGTGGCTCATGTTCAAGAGTATTTGGGGAGAAGTAAGAGGTAGATAGAGTAAAAGGGTGGGCACTGAGGGAGGGCATTGGGCCCTGAAAGCAGGAGATCCCAAATATAACCCAAGGTGCTTCTCAAGAAGGCAAGTTGGGGAGGAAATCTGTGGACACTGGTGGAAGGAAGTTGACCTCAGTTGTGGGATTCATACTGAAACTGTGTCCGCCTAAAACTCAATTATGGATAGTTT
>PVKC010018754.1:0-19478 GCA_004027635.1 Crocidura indochinensis
CTCAGCCTTTAAGTACAAAACTGAGATAACCAAGCAGGGGTGTGAAGTAGGATGTAGGAATAGAAAGAAGGAACCAGAAGTGACATAATAAGGACAGGTGGGTTTTCAGTTGGTGGTGAAATTACAATAATTTTCTACTACAGTAACCATCTCAGTTAAAATAAAAATAAATCAAAATAAAGAAAATCAGAAAACTCTCCCTCTCCACCCCACTACTCCCCAAACCTCTGGATGAACTGTATTTTTCTTTTTAGCAGATTATTCTACTTACTATTAAGTGAAAAAAAAAATCACTCGGAATTACTGATAGTTTAAAATAAAAAGAATCCGGATATCTATTTCTCATGCTGCTGATGAAAATCTGCAGTTTTAATCAAGTCATTCCAAGAACTCTTATTGTAGAGAAGAGTGAGATTAAGGACACATTAATCTCTGGTAGTGCCAGAGCGATTTTACAGTGGGTAAGGCCTTTGCTTTGCACACAGCACACCAGGGTTCACTCCCCTGTACCTCATATGGGTTCTTGAGCAGTCAGGAATAAGGCGTGAACACCTCCGGGTATGGCCCCAAAACAAACAGAAAAGTGTCTATGCAAATGTTAATGATATAATGATGAAATCAGATGAAAGGACTAGATAGAGCATTATCCTAAGGGCTAAATTATCTCTAATTCTGATTACAGACCCAGGTTACTGAACACTGACTATATCAAACAACAGCATAAAATAAAGAGAAATGCCACTAAGCTGATCAATTGAACCAATGTTATACTTAATTTAAGCTTTGAAAAGATACAAATTAATTAAGGCAAGTTTTTGTTTTTCTTATTTCTTACATCGTAGTAATGGAAAATTCCAAAAACATTATATATATGTTATATATTATATATATTGGAAATATGTATATATATAAATGACTTTAAAATCCTTTAATCTACAGTTCTAGATTAGATTCTATCAAGTAAATTTATTCCATACTCTGAATTTAGACACTGATGAAAAATTTGGTAAATTAAATAGCATGCTAATCACAGAATTTAGAATTAGAACAATTTAACATTTAAATAATAACAAAAAGGCCTATGTTGAGTAGTTACATGTTATTGGATTACTGGGTCCTACCCCTAATTAGTATTCATACTCCACCCTAGGTAGTGTGTGACCTGGTGATAGGATTACTAGATCCCTTCCTACTTGGTATTCTTTCTCCACCCCAGGGTGTGGCCTGGTTCTTGCTAATAAAAGCTGGATTCCAGGAAGACTCATTCTTCAGTCTTTCTACCCTAAAGTGCTTTCTTTCTTAGGAGCAGAAGACTTGTGTGGTGGAATTCCAGAACCCATTCATGACCCTTTCAATGTTGGATTATTTCCTGCATTAAAGTTTCCTTCCAGACCCCTGCCTCTCCAGATCCCTGATTTGGAGTCTGAGGCTACTCTTAAAACATGCTATTAATTTAGCACTACAACCTATAGACTCTGCTCTAAGCAGTAATATAGAAAACAGAATTTCTGGCCAAAATATATCTGTGTATATCTTTTTCTAAAATCAGAGAAATAGACTGAGAATCCCAAGACAAAGCACTACTAAATAAACTTGCCTGTTTCATCAAGTTAAACATCCTTATTTCAATTTTACTAATTTTTAAATAATTTTTATTGTGATCAAAGTGAATTACAAGTCTTTTACAGTAATATTTAAGGTACATAGACAAAGAATTAGGGCCATTCCCACCACCAGTGTTGTCCTCCACCACCTTGTTCCCAGCATGCCTCCCATACTTTCCCACTTTGTCCTTTGGACTGCTAGTGTGAAAGGTCTCCTTTGTGTTTTAATTTTATTCATTTTGTTTTGGGCTACACCCAGCAGTGCTTTGACTGTTCCTTCTGGTTTTTGAGATTCAGTCCTGGAAGTGATTGGAGCTCTTTATGGGGTGCTAGAAGCAAAAAACCTGGTCAGCCATGTGTAAGCCAAGCGCCTTACTTGCAGTGTTTATATCTCCAGCCCCAAACCTCTTTATTTTACACTTAGGAAGTATTTGATATGATGTCAGATATTAGAGGAGATCCAAATAAAAGTTATTTCCCAGAAAAGCTACATTCTGGTTAGGGAAGAGAATACCTATCTACATAGACAAATATGACACATAAACAAGTAATAATAAAGAGTTGATTATAATACAAAATAATGAGTACCACAAATATCTGGACTTCATCATAAATTGAGAACTTTATGCTGTGGAATTCACCACCTCTTTATGCCAACCATATTTTTCCTATATCTAGTTTTCAGGAGTACCTTTATATGTTCAAACTTTTAAAATTTGTCTTTGGAAACAGTTTGTTCCCATGTATTGTGAGAGAAAAAAAAAAACTATAACCTTGGGGAGGGCAGCGCTGTACCTGCTTTCTCATAGACATGACTCTTTCCCAAGCTCTAATAGTTTGCCTGAGGAGACATCTCTGCATGGGGTCTCTGCCTCCTCCAGGAGAACTATTCATGTGAGTCCTTTTGTACTCAACCATATACCTATAAATCAGCCAAGGAAGTCAATGTCCATGCTGACTCAAAGGAAAATCAGATAAAAGTAATTTTATCCAAAATGAAATCAGCTAAAGGAAACTCAGAAGAAACAAGCCATGCAGAACCCAATCTAAAAAATTAGTTATAAAAATAAAATCTTATAACTTATACATGATCAAATTGGACAAAGATCAAGTTATTGTTTGATGGGAGAAATAACTTTGAGACTCATATTTAAAAAAACAGTTTTTCTCTTGTGTATATCAATCTACTTTACCAGTGAAGTTCAGAATTACTCCTGATGGTGCTCTGGGGGCTCTTTAGTTGGCTGAGGATCAACTCGAATTGTCCACATGGAACGCCATACTTTCCTTGCTCTATGGCTATACCTAACCTGCTCCAGCCCCTACACAATATATTTTAAGTTGAAATACTGAATAGAATCAAATTTGAAACAGAGGAAAAAGCATTTTAGGACAGCAATATTGGGTCGGCGTGATAGCACAGCGGCAGGGCATTTGCTTTCCATACGGCCATCCTGGGACAGACCCAGTTTCAGTTCCCAGCTTCCCAATGCCTGCCAGGAGCGATTTCTGAGCACAGAGCCAGGAGTAACCCCCGAGCGCAGCTGAGTGTGGATCCAAAACCAAGAAAAAAGACAACAATATTAATATCTCCTCTAATAATTATTAAAATAAAAATACAGAGGGTTAGGACAAAGGAAGCAAAGGAAATAAATTGCAGTCAGGCAGAGATTTCCAAGAAGTTTTTCCCTGGGTTGCAGGTGCAGCAGGAGACTGAATTAAACTTCCACTATCCTAATCCAATGAATTGGTATACTAACTATAATGAAAAGGAAGACAAAAAACTTATTGCATATTCAGGGGTTAGTGAAACTGGCAGATACCATTCTGGCAGTTTCTTTAATCTCCATATTGTTCAGTGTCAACAGCAGACCCCATGTTTTTGAGGAATGTTCCACCTATCTTTCACAAAACTAGTACTAGTGAGAAATCTGGACCAGCCAGGACCTAGACCTCAGTCCTTCACTGCCTCCAGACTACCAATGCTGGTATAGCTAAAGCAGACACCCAGCTGTCATTAATATGACTTTGAGATACCCTGAACCCCATGAACTTAACACAAGGTGCTCCCCCAATAGTTCCTATATAAACTACCTCATCTCATCCCAGGTCCCCACAAACACTGTTCCCTGACCCTGCTAGACCCTCAAGGAACACTTGAAAAATATAATGCGCTCTGATATAAAAGAACTCACATGAGACAACTGCTTAGAATGATATAAAAACTCCTTTAAAAATTCCAAAAACCTTCAAAGCAACTACTGAGAAAGTATGAAAGACAATGTGAGAAAAGTCTAAACATAAATAGGAACTAATGAATACAATATTTAATTAAGAAATACAAGAGAGGTAATCATTGGCAAAATGCAAGAAGCCAAAAACAGAATCAATGAATTTGAAAAAGTAGTTGAAATTATCCTAAAAGATAAGCATGGGGGACCGGACTGTGGCGCTGGAGATAAGATGACTGCCTTGCCTGCGCTGGACGGACCGCAGTTCGATCCCCTGGTTTCCCATATGGTCCCCCAAGCCAGGAGCAACTTCTGAGCGCATAGCCAGGAGTAACCCCTGAGAGTCACCGGGTGTGGCCCAAAAACAAAAAAACAAACAAACAAAAAAAAAGATAAGCATGGGAGAATTGAAAGCAATACAGATAGCACAAGAGCTACATGTGGCAGCTTAAAGTAATAACACTAGCACTATGCAGGCTATAAATAAAAAAAGAGAAAAGAGGGAAGAATTCCTATTTGAATAATTAATTAATCACTGGAGCTAATATTCTTTCCAAGTTAAGAACAAACACTCAAATTTAGGAAATTCAAAAAGATGAGGAGCTGGCTCAGTGGTGCAAGCCATAAGGCATCTGCCTTGCACTCATTAGCCTAGGGAGGACTGCGGTTCAATCCCTGGTGTCCCATATGGTCCTCCAAGCCAGGAGCAATTTCTGAGCACATAGCCAGCAGTAACCTCTGACCGTCACCGGGTGAGGCTGAAAGACTGGGGAGTATAAAAAGATGCATACCAAGATACATTATAATAAAATATTAAAGATCAAAGAAAAAGAGAATCCTAAAAACAGCAAGAGAAAAAAGTGAGTTATTTCAGAATCTCTTTAAGACTATCTGTCAACTAAAACGCTGCTACAAGTCAGAATGAAATTCATGATATATACAAAGTACTGAACAGAAAAGAATATTCAGAAAGTTTAAAAATTAAGAAGTAGAAATAGAAAGTTCTTTAGAAACATACAACAAAAGGAATTCATCACCACTCAAATGACCCACTAATAAAAATTAATGGACTACTATAAAAGGAAAAGAAAGTCAATTTAGAGATAGAAAGATACCTAAAAAATATAAAATGTGTGGAAAATAAATAACATTAACGATAAGAAAGGCTCTATATTTTTAAGTCACTGATACTTATTTCCTCCATTATCTAACAATTAAGGTATTTTAAACTCTAGAGACTATATTTTTTAGTTTTAAATTTATGTTTTTATAGAACTTATTTCTCTGTTAAGATTTTATATATATTTTCTACATTTTTCACTCACTGGAAATACATTTTTACTGAAAAATTATGATACACAATTGCTATTATTTTATTCAATTACCATATGGCAGGTCTATAATGATTCTTCCTCCTTATGAGAATGGAACATGTTTCCTAATTCTTCCTAATTCTTAAATTATTTTACATTGTATCACAGACAGATTAGTCATTAAACAAATATTTAAAGACATTAAACAAAATATACAGGGGTCGAAGTAAAGTGAAGGTTCTCTTTAATAAGACCGTGTTAACATGGCCTGTCAATTTTGACAAATGAATACACAAATAGGAAATAAATAGGAAACAAGTTAATGATGGAATCTCCTTGTGCTAACCGGGTAAAATTTATGTAAATCTAAAATGATTTTAAAATGAAGATTTATTAAATGGATGGGAGCATGGCTCCATGGTTATGCACATGCTTTGCTTGTGTGAGGTCCTAGGTTAATCCTTGGCAAACATAAACATTCATTAAAAAGTATAAATAAAATGGTGCCAGGTTTATCACCAGTGAGAGTAGCCCTACACACACTTACATGATGTGGTCTGAGAGACAGAAAGAGAAAGCAGTAATAGAGGAGAGACATAGGGCAAAAAGGTAGAGAGGTGAGAAGGAAGAAGAAGAGAAAGAAGAGAAAAGAAAAGGAAGACAGAAAGAATGGAAAAAATAAAGGTGTGAGAAGAAAGACAATGTAAAGATAGGGGATTAAGAAAATTGTATCTTGAATTTTTCATTATAATTTTAAAATGCTATTAAATGAACTTGACATCAAAAAGGACCATGTGGCTATTAGATAAGGGTGGTGAACAGAAGTCTAGATGCGACAGTGGTACTGAGAAAATGGTATCTTATGCGGCCATAGCTAAATAGCACAGAACGGGCACTATATAGCAGGCCTCCATACCCCTAGCAGCAAAGAATTCCCTGATTTTCCATTCAATCTACCACCCTAAGTGTAGAAATATATCAATATTTCCCCTTCCATTTAGTGCAAAGGCCTTAAAGTAACAAGTACTTGCATTTGTCTGCATTTAAAAAAACTTCACTTATTAAAATTAGCTCTCTTAAAAATAAGTGCCGTATTTGCCAGCATATAAGACGACTGGGCATATAAGATGATCCCCTAAATTGCCAGTTAAAAGATAGATTTAGGCCTATATTCACTGTATCATTCAGAACGTTCCTGTGCTGCAACTGTATGTACCACAGTGAGCCAATCACAACAAGCAAAGGTTCAAAGGGTATACTGTAATAGACTTCCTCTCTGACTCTGGCCAATCTGAGCAGGCTTTTTACAGTATAGATTTGGGCCCAGAACATTGTCTAATTTGCATGCATAAAAAGCCTGCTTGGATTGGCTGAGTTAGAGAGGCAGTCCGAGCATCCTTACAGTAATTGGTGCAGGATCGAGTTGGAAAATTCGTTTAGTGGCAATATTCAGACAATTTTCGTTTAGCGGCATACTGAAACACTTTTCGGGATATGCTTGGCTTATAAGACGACCCTCGATTTTCGGTTGACTTTTTTCTTTGTTTCAAAAGTCGTCTTATACGCTAGCAAATATGGTAATCACAATGGACCAGAGAGATAGCACAGAGTGTTTACCTTGCACTTGTCTGCCCTGGTTCAATCTCCAGGATATCATATGGTCTATTGAGCCTGCCAGAAGTTATATCTGAGTACAGAAGGGGCCAGAGTGGTGGCACAAGCAGTAAGGTGTGTCTGCCTTGCGTGGTCTAACCTATGATCCCCCGGCATCCCATATGGTCCCCCAAGCCAGGAGCGATTTCTGAGCACATAGCCAGTAGTAACCCCTGAGCATCACCATCACCATATGTGCCCAAAGACCAAAAAAAAAAAAAAAAGGAGTTATATCAATACAGAGCCACGAGAAATTGTGAATGCCGCCAGTGCAGCCTCTGAACAAAACAAACAAAATGAAACAGTGTTCACATTGCAATACCTGGATGCAAATAACTCATTCAAATAATTCTAAGAAATAAAACTTAGAAGCATCTTGAAAAAAATTTCCAAACGGATATCAATATTTTCACTATTATTTTATAAAAATTTATTCTTTCTAGAGCTCTGCTGAAAAGGCTTTTGCTATTCTGTCTAGACAGGAGGTGAGGAAAGATGCAGAATTTTATTACCAATTTGAATTACTTTAATTTCAGTAAGGAAATATGTCCAAGTTATCTTTAGCATTTTTTTAATTTGTCATCAAGCCCTCTACAATATATACAAAAATAAATTTTAAGGTGATTAAGGCTGGACATCTCTGGTGATTAATCATTTATAAATTTACAGATAAATTTTAATTTAAAAAAGAAAAGAATAATAAAAGATTTTAGCTTAATTGAATATGTATATGGGAGTTAATGAACTAATTTTATGTAGAATATGCCTTCTATACACTGTGTTAAGTCAAGCATACTTATTGTAAAGTAGAAATGATATATCAAAGATAATATTAAAATTAAAGGTTGTTATTAATATTAAATCATTATTAATATTAAAATTAAAATCAAAGATAATATTAACTACTTATTTAAAATGTAAACTACTGTAATAAGTGAAGATACTGAGGAATAAATAAATCATAGTAATTAAAACATATACTATTCTTTCAAATATTTCAAGTCACAGTTGTAAAACAATTCTAACGAATTATAATATGAATTCAATCATAGACAGTAATTTAATCATAAACGGTGAGGAACAGAGTTAAGTGATTCAGAAAAAAAGATATATTTTAGATGCTGTAGACATGACAGCCATTGTGACTTCCTATGCTCTGCATGGCTAGACCTTGAACAATCCAGCCCAGAAGTTCCCTGAGGGCACTTCTTCAGAGGTGAGCTGTCCCCACACACTAAGGGCAGAACCTGATTCCTGCTATATGCTGTAGCACACAGCATCCCTGTGAATTTCTCTGCTATGCTATGCTGGTTCTTGAAACATCCTGCCCCAAAGTTCCCTGAGAGCATTTCTTCAAAGTTGAGCAGTTCCCACCTGCCAAGGCCAGAGCCAGAGGAGCACAGTCAGGAAGCAAATGAACCCTGGCACACATGAAGAAAACACCACACTACAAGGGTGACAGTATCATGCATAGAGAATGAAGATGGCAAGTAGGGTGACTTGAAAAGTCTCAACCACTTACTTAACCTTTCAGATAAGGAGTTTAGAAAAGAAATCTTGAGAATGTTCATAGAAGTCAAATAAAGAATGGATTGAGCTGAATGAACCACAAATAAGGATCACGAACATATGATAGTAAAAATAAGAAATCTCCAAACTGAAAAACTTGGTAGGAGAAATGAAAACCTCACTAAAAGCCTCTCCAATAGAGTAACAGAAGCTAAGAACCAAATCAATGAGCTGGAAGAAGAGATGGTTAACAACTTTATACAGCAGAAGAGATTGGAAAAGAGCTTTAACACAAACTATCAGACAACGGAAAAAAATTCTCAAGGAATGTGATATGACGAACATAGAATTCTTAGATGAACTAAAAAAAAACCCAACAACATAAGAATAATTGAAGAGGTGCTCGCTTCGGCAGCACATATACTAAAATTGGAACGATACAGAGAAGATTAGCATGGCCCTTGCGCAAGGATGACACGCAAATTCGTGAAGCGTTCCATATTTAAAAAAAAAAAAAGAATAATTGAAGTCGGGGCCAGAGTAGTGGCTCAGTGGTAGGGCGTTTGCCTTGATTGCGGCTGACTAGATTCCTTTGTGTCCCACATAGTCCCCAAAGCCAGGCGTGATTTCTGAGCACATAGCCAGGAGTAACCCCTGAGCATCACTGGGTGTGTCCCCTCCCTGCCAAAAAAAAAGAATAATTGGAGTCCCAGAAACTCAAGAAGGAAGTCCCCATGAAAAATCAACAGTCAAGGACATCATTGCAGAGAAACTCCGAGCTCTAAAGAGTGCATACACCCAAATCACAAATGCCCAAAGAATATCAGCTAAAAGAGATCGGAGAAAAGCATCCCAAACACATTCTAGTCACAATAACAAATCACACTGATAGGGATAGAATGCTGAAAGCATCAAGTTCAAAAATGGAAATTACATTCAATAGAGCATCCTTAAGATTTGCAGTAGATCTGTCATAAGAACCCCTCAAAACCAGAAGGCAATGGTAGGATACAGTGAAAAAACTCAATGAGATGAATCCTTCACCAAGAATAATGCACCCAACTAGATTCACGTTCAGATTTGAAAGAAATATACAAAGCTTCATGGATAAACAACAGCTCAGATATTTAACAGACTCAAAATCAGCCATAAAAGAAAAGCTGAAGAATACTTTTAGGGATCATTTCTATAGTACGAGAAAGGTTTCTCTGATCCTGTAGAGCACCCAAAGCCACAAGGAGGAACCAGAGCGTCCTCTTCTGAGTGAGAAGCCGATTTTGCTGTTGCTTCTGGGACTGCCTTTGGTCATTGATGATCATTCTCCCTTTCCGCTGGAAAGGGTAGAGGGAGAGGATGCAGTCTGAGTGGTAAAAGAAAAAGATTAAAGAGAAAAAAAGAAAGGAAAAGCTGAAAGGTCGACTTTAAGACAGGACAGACCAAAAGACTCAGCAAAGTCCTACATAAATATGACACTAAAGGGGCCAGAGTGATAGCACAACAGTAGGGCATTTGACTTGCACACAGCTGACCCAGAATGGACCTCAGTTAGATTCCCCAGTGTCCCATATGGTCTCCCAAAGCGAGGAGCTATTTTTGAGTGCATAGCCAGGAGTAACCCCTGAGTATCACTGGGTGTGACCAAAAACAAAACAAAACAAAACATGACACTAAATCCCAAGACAATTATCTCTCTTAACATCAATGGACTAAATGCATGATTAAGAGACACAAAGAGGCAAAACAGATAAAAAAAAATCTGAATCCAACATTCTGCTGCCTATGTGACACACACCTGAATAGTCAGAACAAAGATAGATTCAATATCAAGTTGGAAGAAAATTGTCCATGCAAATGCCTGTAAAAAATCTGGAGTAGCCATATTAATATTTAACAAAATAGACTTTAGAATTATAAAAGTTGTAAGGAAACTGGAAATCGAGCTCCCATACGATCCAGCTATACCTAGGAATATACCCTAGGAACACAAAAATACAATACAAAAACCCCTTCCTTAAACCTATATTCATTGCAGCACTATTTACCATAGCAAGACTCTGGAAACAACCAAGATGCCCTTCAACAGACAAATGACTAAAGAAACTGTGCTACATATACACAATGGAATATTATGCAGTTGTCAGGAGAGATGAAGTAATGAAATTTTCCTATACATGGAAGTAATGAAATCTATTATGCTGAGTGAAATGTCAGAGAGAGAAAGAGAGAGAGAGAGAGAGAGATGCAGAATGGTCTCACTCACCTATGGGTTTTAAGAAAAATGAAAGACATTCTTGCAATAATAATTCTCAGACAGAAAGAGAAAAGAGCTGGAAGTTCCAGCTCACCTCATGAAGCTCACCACAAACAGTAATGAGTTCAGTTAGAGAAATAACTACATTTTGAACTGTCCTAATAATGAGAATGTATGAGGAATAGGAGAGCCTGTCTAGAGTACAGGCGGGGGGGGGGGGGGGGGGGGGGGGGGGGGGTTGGGTGGGGAGCAGGGAGATTTGGGACAATGGTGATGGGAACGTTGCACTGGTGATGGTGGTGTTCTTTACATGACTGAAACCCAAACACAATCATGTATGTAATCAAGGTGTCTAAATAAAATATCAAAAAAATAAAAGTTGTAAGGAATAATGATGGACATTTATTAATAATCAAGGGATATATACAACAAGAAGAAATAACACTACTAGACATATGCATATTTCCCAATGAAGGAACAGCCTTTATATTTAATACAATTGTTAACAAACAAAAGAAGACATCAATAGTAACACAATAATAGTGGGAGACCTCAAAACTGCCCTGTTACCCCTTGATAGCTCAACCAGGCTGAAATCCAACAATAATATACACGATCTGAAAGTATATATATACTATATATATACATACACATATATTATGTAAATATATAATTTATATAATTTATAATATATTTATATAATGTATATTTATGCTAGGTCACTTTCTTCCATTTATGTTTATTTATATATAAATTACATATAATTTATAATATATTTATATAAAATTTATATATAATTTATAATACATGTGATATATTATATTATATCATATATAATATATATTTATACAAATATGAAACTCCATCCCCAGAAAACTGGATACACATTCTTCTCCAATGCACAGGGGTCATTGTCTGGGTAGATGATAACATAATACTTTATCGTTCCAGAAAAATCTTTGATTTCACACACAGATTTTCTGTCCTTTTCTGATTGTTTTATTTTAGCTTTTGCTTTTTTCCCCATAATCTTATGTAGAGGCAGGGTTGGGTTTCTATCATCACTGACTGGTGATAACAAATTACATTTCTATATATTTTGAAAACAAAATATATTTTCAACTATAGAGATGGAGTGATAGTTGTGGTGACTTGAAAGGATTTGATGATATTCAGCTATGGAGCTGGACCATTTCTATATTTGTAGGGTATCAGCATGGCTGTGGGCTGCTGTGCAGGCCTTCAGTCAGAAAACAGAATCTTTTCAGTCCATTCCAAAAATGCCCCAGACTTGTACCTTGACATTCTACCTGGGAAGACTCAGTAGCATCATATTTGTTTGCTTTTTATTTGTTTGTTGTTTTATTTTCACAATTAGTTGAGAAGATAAGCCATTTCTCTTCCGTCAAAATGGCTGGGGTAAAAAAACTCAAGACATTATTTTCTAATAGATCCTATACCCCAAATCATCTGCACAATGTTAATAAAACCAGGAGGTAAACCATTTTAATAAGACTAGGATCCACTCTATGTTGTAAGGTGTATGTTTGTGTATGAATGTGCATGAGCACATTCTTTCCTGGAATTCTGTGAATATGAACTTTTTCACAGTTTTCAACTTGTTAGGTCCTTTTATTATCAAATTCATGCACATGTACCTGAACCAAATTGACTTTGTTGATAAAGTATACCAAATTAAAATTTGTGTGTATTAGACTGGATTACTACATACTTCCAAATAGTTTTGAATCTTGATTATTTGAGCATGTTAGGTGTTCAAAGACAACTTCTTTCATCAATAAAAGTGCTCATTAATTCTGTGTGTGTGTGTGGGGGGGCTTTTATTCTTGGGAATTCTTTTAACTAATATTTTTTTCTTTTTCTTTTTTATTTAAACACCATAGTTTACAAGATTGTTCATAATACATCTGTGTTTTTGTTAAGTGTTACAAAGATGTTCATGATTTGAATTTCGGCCATAGAGTGTACAACATCCCTCACTACTTTTCTCACCACCTATACCCCCAATTTCTCTCCTGTTCTCCCGCTGCCCTCTCCTCTGTCTGCTTCTGTGGCATATTCTCTGTGTGAGTTTCTCCCCCCTCTCTCTGTCTTTCTCTATCTCTGTTTTTCCCTGTCTCTCTCTGTTCTTTTTCTCTTCTTTTTTATGCATGTGGTTCTATTATTTTAATCACCCAAAAACGGAGTTCTCAGAAGAAATCCCCCTGCTGACACCCCAATTGTAAACTTAAAATCAAAGAACGATAAAACAGAACCCATGTACAATTACTTTGTCCCCCAAGACCCCAATTTGCAGTACATTATAAATTTTCCTAGAGGTGCACAAAGCAATCTAAAGCCATAAAATTTATGTAACTGCTTAGACTTGAAGACATAGTAATTTTTTACATTTCCATACAATAAAAGTATTCTATCTGAAGAAACATGCTCATTAGTTCTAACCTGAAGAAATGGAAAACTGCAGTGCATTGTTATTTTTTCCCAAAGCATTTATATGTAGTTGGGAGGATTTTAATGTATAAATTCTATTACCATGAGTTATAAATAAAAATATTTTGAAATCATAAATTGTTCTTTGGTTAAAATGAATATGATGTGGTTTTATAGGTTTAATCAATTAACCACCTGTTATATAAGTCCTGGCGAAACAAGAAAAAATAAAAGTAGCAGTTCATCTAGAATTAACTTACAATTTCTCATAAAAATGCACAGATAATTATATCATTGGGTTTTGCAAAGTCCTAGGACAGAGTTCTCTCTAGACAGGAGGTCCAACCCTACAGAGACCCTCTAGGGAGAAGACTATACCTGGAAAAAATTTAGCTATGGCATAATAATGCTTCTCAAAAAGTGGGGCTCATCCTCTGGGGGGGCATGAGGCTCCATAAAAGGGGGAGCATTTGATCTCAGCAAACACTGTTAAAACACGCTAAGCCCCATGTTTATGTCTCTGTATGTATCTGGAGTCGAGAGTTGCTATGTCCTGCTTCAAACCCCGCTTCGAAAAGCTATGCACTGCAACACGTGCTCATTGTAGCCATTAATCCAGACATCACCTCTGATTAAAATATCAGCTCAAATTCTTTTATATATTTTTGTTTTGCAGGTTAAAGTTTTTTTAAATAAAGATTCTATTTACAATCGCATGGAGGGGCACAAAAATGTTTTCTTCTTCCTGGGGGCGCATGACAGAAAATAATTGAGAAGCATTGAGCTATGACAACCGTTATCAAGATTGACAATAAGACAATAGTAGACAGTATGCAAAATTTTAAATATTCAGCCATGCTTAACATACACAAAAACTTCCATATTAGACATGATAGACCAAGTTCACAATTTACTATTTTATCAATTCATAGAGGAAATATTCTGTATTTCTTATTATTACTAAAATTAAAAACTTCTTTACTATTTGCTTTTTTCTATTTATTGACTTATATAAAAAGTTTCTACAGGAAACTAAAATAAGCATTAAATGGATGTTAAATTAACAGTTTAGAATTTTATGTTGGTTTTAAAGAGTCTCTAAATCAATAAAATTGACTAAAAAATTGTGCTCAATTTCAAAATTATACATTATCCAACAAATGTGACACTGTACAACACTTGGCCTCATTTTAGAATAGTTACTTTACATTTAGACTTTTATGACTGGCTGTCTTGGATTTACTCTTTACTATTTTAAAATAAGCTGTATCCTGCATATTATGCTGAACAAATAAATCTTATCAGACTTTTAGTTTTTCCTTGTTGTAATAGATGAAGTTTTATGTTTACTTTAATATTGGTCTGTTTTTAGCTCTATTTATACTACAGAAAACCTTCAGAATTATAACTAATACTTATATTTTAAGTTTATCATTTAAAATATGATGCTATGATTATAGTTTCACAGCATTTGTCTTTCATGCAAAAGGTCATCGGTTCGAATCCCGGTTCCCCATATGGTTCCCCGTGCCTGCCAGGAGCGATTTCTGAGCATGGAGCCAGGAGTAACCCCTGAGCACTGCCGGGTGTGACCCAAAAACCAAATAAATAAACAAATAAATAAAAATTAAAATAAAAAAAAAGAAAAAAACCAATAATAAGAAAAGTTCTCACATGTCAGAAGAGTTTATCTAGTCTGCACCATATTGAATGGGGGAAATATAATAATCCAAATGTAATAGACATAGAATGTGCAATTATGTAAGCTCCAGAGCCTTCTAAATAAATACATGCATAGAAAAGTTTCCGCAGTCAATGCTATTCATAATTTTCTGAGATATGCAAATAATTATAATGTCCACACAGAGAAGTATGCAAAAGCACTTCAGGTGAAGGAAAAATTTCAAGACTATAAAATATAACAAAAGATATTAATTTTATATGCCACACTGTAGGCAAATAACCAAACTATCAAGTCACTTGGACAAGCAGAGGAATTCTAAATACACAAGTCTTGCATCCTGGATTAAGAAGCTATTCTTACTTTTTATCACCCCTGTTCTATTTCAAAGAGAGTCATTATTGTACTTTTGAACACCATCAATTTGATATTTGCTTACTTATTGTCCATCTCCCAACTTCATCATTTTTATTTATTTATGTACTTATTTATTTATTTATTTTTGGGTCACACCTGTTGACTCTCAAGGTTTACTTCCTGGCCCTGCGCTCAGAAATCCCTCCTGGTAGGCATGGAGAGCTAAGATTGGATGCAGGGATTCATCCCCAGTTTCCTTTCCCCTCCCCCATTCCTCTCCCCTGCCTTCCTCTCTGGCAAATATATTTCTTGCTTCTCTCTCTCTCTCTTACTTCCATTTATTCCTCTTAGACATTATAATTTGCACTACAGGTACTGAAGGAGTATCATGTATATCACTTTATCTCCTTTCAGCACCCAGTTCTTGTCCAGAGTGACCAGCATCCACATTTTGACACAGTTCAATACATAGTCACCTGAACATTTGAATGTCTCTTTATTTTTTAAATATTTTTTTTTATTTTTTAAATGTATAAATCACTCATCAGTAGAAAACTGTTAACATCTGGGCTTTAATATTGACGTCATATCAAAATAAATTTAAAAAATTTAAACTCTACTAAAAGTAGAGTTTAAACTTGACAAAAATGAAGACAGAGAAACTCAGAGGAGGCCACATGACGAAATCAATATTCAAGCTCTATCCCCACCCTTCTCAAGAGCAGTACATATAATGACCTGACTCCACTGAAAATCTAAGAGCAGCAAGAAGTCTTCCTTATTAGTTAAAACATGCTCCACAAGTATTTGCTCACCGATGAGGAGCTGCCAACAGAGGTGGACCTTACAAGTAAAAATCAACTGAGTAGTCGCTTACCTTCTCACCGCTCACAGACTTGTTCCTTAAGTTTTTGTTTCTTCTCTGTCATAGCTCAGTAGCCAAGCCAATGCTCAGAAGTTGGAGCCTAGCAATTAAAAAGAACTGTTTTAAAAAACAAATAGAAAACCACCAGCACAATATCTCTGTTACTGCCTGCCTGTGTGGGTCTCTTTTTTTTCCTCACTCGACCAAGCAGAGACGCAGTGGTCTATAAATATTGACCCTGACACTTGCTCAATGCTTTCCCTACTCATGGCCTAGGTCGATGTTACTGAACACCGTGGTAAGACTCTGCAAAGTTCTCGGCTGCTGAGACAAAGCTGTGGATTGGCTCACTACCCAGCAACCCTGTGCCTGCCTGGAAATACCATTTTGCTGCCAGCTTTGCAGATGCCGTGGGCCTTTTCTGAGGCCAAAATCAGGCACAGAAGAGCAATTATTAGGTTTGTCTAATAAATCCAGCTTTCCTCAAGCAGGTGGGGGCTGGGGACGTTAGGGGTGGTAGAGACAAGAGAAGAACATTGCCTTTTGATTTTACCAAACAACAAAATCTCAAGCCCTTTATAAAAATTGTACCTAACTGCCATTCCATCAAACCCTATAAAACCGGCTTACTACATATCATGCATGGCTAGTTGATGCAGGAAACACTTTTAATTGAGCTTATATTGAATCAGACTGCATTAACTGAAAAAATTGACCACAAATAAATGACTCACCCTCAATGTAAAGCTTGTTTCCATTTATAACAATGTACCAAAAAGCAGATTAGTCAGACCAAATATTCTAATTTTAAAAGAAACTAAAATATAGCCTGAAAGTTATGTGAAACAGCATACTATAGTAACTACAATTAGATTTCAATCATGGCCATGTGAACTATTGTTAAGAACAATATTGAAGCCATGATATTTTAGTTTGCAGATGTATTAACTAATTCATCTATTTTACAGAAACCTTATCATGTTCACAGTTCTAATGTTAGAAGATAAAGCAAATACATATTTTTCTATTCTTCTTGCCAAGAATAACCTATTTGATTTACTGATGTATTGTATTAGAATATTGTATTAAAAGGTGAAAAAAATTAGAAATACCCTATTTATGTTGGGGGCTGGGGTTTGAGCCACAATTGGTAACACTCCTGGTTCTATGATCACTTCTAGGTAACTAACTCTAACACCAGGAATTGATTTTTTTTTTTTTTGGTTTTAGGCCACACTCAGTGATGCTCAGGGGTTACTCCAGGCTATGTGCTCAGAAATCACTCCCAGCTTGGGGGACCACATGGGATGTTAGAGATCGTACCGAGGATCGTCCTGCATCAGCCGCATGCAAGGCAAACGCCCTACTGCTGCACCACCACTCTGGCCCCAACAGCAGGAATTGAATCAGGATCAGCCACATGCAAATCCTGTACAAGTTTTCCAGTCTAGAAATTCTGTACTATTAAAACCAATACATTTTTCCAGTCTAGAAATACTTTGATTATTTGTTCATTTTGTTTTGGTTTTGTTTAGTTTATTTTTTGGATTTAGGGCCATATCTTAGGTTATTCTTGGCTCTGCACTCAGGAATTACTCCTGATCATGCTTTGGGAACTGTATGGGATGCCAGGGTTTGAATGTGGGTTAGCCACTTGCAAAGGAAATCCCTTACCCAGTATTGCTCCAACTCTCTCACTTGCTCATTTTGTAAATAATAAAAATGATCCGCATGATTGTCATTTCCATTGATAAGACAGCAATTGTGTTACAGAATAAAACTAGTTAACATAGAAATTAAGTCCAAACAACGCTATCTACCTTTCCTCACTCCACTCTACAACTAATATTTTCCAAATAAATTAACTTATTACCAGCTAATTATTTTACCTTTAAATATTTTTAAATACATAAAGGTAAAATGAGGCAATGGATACTGAGGAGGCAGAGAAATAAGTTTCTACTGTCAGCAACCTGAGAGTCAAATTTTAGAAGAAAATTCATGACAAAATGTTATCTTCGCAAAGTAACAAGTACTCAGTAGGCATGTAGACAGTGTAGAAAACAATGTGCAGGAATTGTGCAAGTATATAGGTATTCCTCCCTTAGGGAGGAGAACAACTTAGAGAATAAGAATGCAGTGAAGCAGACAAGAAAAAATATAGCACAAGGCAGGACAAGATTAAACTTCATATATAAAGGAAACTTCAAATACAATTTTGTTAAAAGATACAATGTGGAGCTGGAGCAGTAGCACAAAGGGTAAGGTGTCTGTCTGCCTGTGCTAGCCTAGGACGAATCATGGTTCAAACTCCCGGCATCCCATATGATCCCCCAAGCCAGGAGTGATTCCTGGGCACATAGCCATAAGTAACCCCAGAGTGTCACTGGGTGTGCCCCCACCAAATAAAATAAAATAAAATAAAATAAAATAAAAGATAGGATGTGAGGCAGGAAATGGTTAAGAAAAATACGTGATTATAAGGGAGGTGATAAGGGTTTTATGTGTCATGTGTTCTAAATGCATTTACACAGCAGACTAGCTTCATCAACTATCTCTATTCACAGACACTCAAAGGAAGTGTCAAAAAACTAAGAAACCACACACATTAGTAAGTTAAGAAGACTCTGTTTCAATTGTAATAAAATATGTGCTTGCAAAGAATTTTGATTTTCAATTTATTACTAGTAACATTAAAATACATATCAATTATTTCAAAATACTCAATAAAATCTAAATCCATAGCAATATAATAAAACTATAGCCAGGCTTGAAGGAATAGTACAGAGGATAAGGGGCTTGCCTTGAATATAGTTGCCCTGGGTAAGGTTCCCATCACTGCTAGTCTCCTGAGCACTTCCAGGAGTGACCCCTGTGCATATAGATCTAGAAGAAAGCCCACGTTGAAAAAAAGAAAAGAAAGGACAAAAAGAAAAGAAGAACATTAAAATTTTAAAAATAAACAAATCCATGGAGCCAGAGCAGTGGCACAGAGCAGTAAGGTGTCTGTCTGCCTTGCAGGCGCTAGCCTAGGACAAACTGCAGTTTGATGCCCTGGTGTCCCATATGGTCCCTAAGGCCAGGAACGATTTTTGAGTGCATAGCCAGGAGTAACCCCTGAGCATCACTGGGTATGGCAGCAAAAAACAAAATTTAAAAATAAATAAATAAAACCACATCACTTAGGATAAGGATATTCTTAACAGATGAAAATTTTACAGTACTATTTTATTTCTTGACCTTAACTTTCTCATATATAATATGGAGTAAAATTGTGGAAAAATAAAAAGAAAACTCTCCGTACATTCACCCCATTCAGGCATTACATTTTATTTAATTGTAAATTGTGTGTGGGGGGTCAAGCTTGGCCATATTTGACAATGCCTGAGGCTTAATCCTGGTTCTGCACTTATGAATTACTCTTGGTGTGCCATAAAAATACTCAGTGCTTGGAGTCAAACCTGAACTGGTGAATAATAAGAAACCCCAAATTTGCTGTACTATATCTGAGCTTAATTTTTAAATTTATTTTATGCCCTAGGGAAGGTACAAAGGCTAAAACT
>PVKC010018755.1:0-19456 GCA_004027635.1 Crocidura indochinensis
ATGGTCAATCCTAGGTCAAATTCATGCAAGGCAAATGCCTTACCACTGCGCCACTGCTCTGGCCCCTTAATTTTTTATCTTCTTTATATGACAGAAACACAACCACAATCATGTTTGTAATAAAGGTGTTTAAGTAAAATATTAAAACAATTTTTAAACCTAACCTTTAGAAAGTGTTTTACTTTAATAAAATAAAGCTTTATTGTACTAAACATTTATTTATTCATTTATTTGTTTGTTTTTGGTTTTTGAGACACACCCAGTGACCCTCAAGGGCTACTCCTGGCTATGCCCTCAGAAATCATCCCCCGGCTCGGGGGACCATACGGAACACTACAATCACATGCAAGACAAACGCCCTACACTGTGCTATCACTCCAACCCCAACATTTATCATTTGCATCACAAAACTATTCCACATTATTTTTATAGAGTTGTGTTTGGGTAAACATGTAATATTAAAGTTTCTATCACAAAATAAAAACTCAGTATATGCCTGAAGAAGATTCATAGACAAGAGTGCTCACCAGCTTAAAACAATTAATTTTGTTGAGAGGCCAAGTCTCAATCAAATAATAACCCATCCCTTCCAAATGCTAAAAGTTTATTAAAGACACAATTCACAAATGTGGGAGTATTTGTAAAATAAGTATTATAACAAAACTTGATGGGGAGAAAACAGCTAATTGTTCAATCTGTTTAACTAATTAAAGTTATCATTTTATGAAAGAACAACTGACATGCCAGAGTATCGGTGGTGTGGATTAACAAAATGCACAAGGATACTCTATGATAACATTAATCAGTAACCTTCTCCAACTTCTTTTTGTCTTTGTCTTTGTTTTAATTTAAATGTAAATTTAAGTGAGTTTTATATTTTGATCTTCTTTATTCTTATTGACAAATAAGATAAGAGGAACATATCAGCAGAGACTAGGTCTGCCCACATGCCAATTAGCAGCATGATACCTCGTAATTATTTTGAGACAAAGATTAAGCAGGTAAAGCCCCCAAAGCACTATGGAAACATATCCAGGGGAGTTTGAAAATACTTATAAATCTAAGTAAAGCCTAAATTATAACTTCCTATACCTACTGTTGTGTTCAAATACAATATAGTTTTATTAACCACTGACTGCTTGCCAGGCATTGCCAGGTGTGAGAGATACAAGTATGAAGACACACTGTCTGTAATCATCTTTCAGTGTGTAGTATGATCTCACCACAAAAGTTAGACTAGTGTTACATATTTACTTAAGGCTTAAACTACACTGTCCAATATAGAAGCTTCTAATTGAAAATTCTCATTTAAATAAAAAAATCACACTAGTCACATTTCTAATGCTCAATTGAAAATATAATTAGTAGCTACGAGTTGTACTGGACAAAAACTACAGTCTCTCTTTGTATCTCTCTCACACACATATATACTCATAAAATATATCTGCATCATCACAGAAAGGTCCACTGTGTACTCTGGTCTGAAGAAAAATAATAGCAATTACTAATCCTATAATTCTAAAGAAAGTCATTTAGTTGGACTGTGAGTTCATTTGTTTTGTCACAGAGACAGCCAAATGTGCCTCTATACAGAAAGACTGAAAATTGGCATGGCTAAAACAGGGAGGAATAGATCACATTGTGGAAAACTTGCCCTTAAAAAGAATCAACTATACATCTAATACAACCAACATCAAGTTATCACCAGGAAAATGTCTGCTTAATCCATGAATCTGCATTTTAGGAGGTGAGTGGCAAACAGTGCACAGTGCTGGCAGAAATGAGTGGTATCTAAGGTTTGGCTACTGCTTAGGCAAACTGAGGTGTTGTAAATCACAGATCAAGTGGATGCAGCCTGGGGACATTAAGGTCAGTCAATTCTTCAGTACCCCGGTGAGTTTTTCCATTAAGAAGAGATGAAACAAATTGGCCACCTGAGTGTTTTGCTTAGCCTAGGAATCCCAGGAATTTTGGCAGTTTCAAAGGTGGAGTCCTACTCCCACCACACTCTCAGAGCTAAAACAACACAGCAGAGTTCAGCCCTGCAGAGAGGGATGTAACTGTGAGGGCTGAGGTCCAAGAAGGGAAGGACCTAAACATTGAGAACATACAAAGGTCCAGTCAGAAAGCTGTGAGTATGAGAGTCTGACCAATTTGGACAAATCACATTACAAGGCAGGCAGAATTCTCCCCATGGTTACCTACTGCTCTATGACATTCTCAGTGAACAGAATCCCAGGCATAAAAGATATTATGATTAAATTAACTCAAATAAGCCAGAAGAAAGGAAAAAGATAAAGATAATCATGAATGAGGTGATTCATTCATAAGTGGACTATAAAATAAACAGGGGATTAGGGGAATGTGGAGATGGATGGGAAGATGAAACTTCACTCCAATATTTTATAATGTTGTATATCTGTGGTTGATAAATAACCTTTAGTAAGAATGATTCTTTAAAAGTATGCACTATGTACATATATACATTAATGCTGGCATATCTATAGAATGGAATGGGTTGCTGTTGTTTAGTTCTTTGTTTTTGTTTTTTATAATAATTTATTTAAGCACTGTGATTACAAAAATGTTCGTAGTTGGGTTTTAGAGCCACACCCAACAGCACTCAGTGGTTATTCTAGGCTCTGAGCTTCCTGACATACTCTGTATACTCTGGGGACTATATGGAATGCCAGGAACCAAGCTCAGGTCAGCTGTGTACAAGGCAAATGCCGTACTTGTGTACTATTATTGCTCCTGCACCCTAGGGTTGTTGTTTTTAAAGACATTTCTTTGGTAGTGGGAATGTTGCACTAGTCGAAGGGGGATGTTCTTACTGAAATACAATTACAATCATGCTTGTAATCATGGTGCTCAAATAAAGATTTAATTAAAAAATAAAGATATTTCATCATGTACTAACACACAAAATCCCCAAACCTGATGTTGATAGGAACAATGCATACTAGGTGGATTAAGAAATAATCAATGTTGGGAAGCAATAGCACAGCAGGAAAGAATCTTGACTTGCAGGTGGCTAACACAGGTTCAATCTTCAGCACCACATGTAGTCCGCTAAGCACTGACAAGAGTGAAACCTAAGTGATGAGCCAGGAATAAACTCTGGGTACCAAAAGGAGTGCCTCTTCCAAGAGAAATATCCAATGTGATGTCATTTGTATAAAATACATACTCCGGGGCAGGGCGTTTGTTTTGCATGCAGCTGACCTGGGGTTAATCCATGACATCCCATAAAGTCCTCTGAGTCTGCCAGAAGTAATTTCTTTTTTTTTGGGGGGGGGGGGGGTAGCCAGTGATGCTCAGGGGTTACTCCTGGATATGCTCTCAGAAATAACTCCTGGCTTTAGGGACCATATGGGATGCTGGGGATCAAACCCAGGTCTGTCCTGAGTCAGCAACATGCAAGGCAAATGCCCTACCACTGTGCGATTGCTCTGGCACCCAAATATATATTTCTCTAAATAGAAAAATATACAGGCTGGAAAGAAAAATGTACTTTCTTTAAGGGCGGTGGCTAAAGGAATCTTTAAATTAAATTAATTTAATATAAGGTATTTCCATTTCTGATACTAATAGTAACTATTGTTCTAAAAAGTAAAAGACAACCAAAAAGGAGTGTGTCATTTTTGTTACATTCCATGTTACCAAACCAACATTTAAATCAGTCACTCAACAATTTCCTAACCACCACTATTTAGCTAAAATGGCATCGAGATCCCTAGTTTCCACAAATTCATTATTTTCTATCATTTTCCCAGTCATGGCTAACTTCCAAATGTGTTTCATTCCTTTGGTTCCACTATTCTACAGGTTAGTTCCCTACTATCAGTATGTGGTTCCATTTGCATCATTTTCATTTATAGCCCCTTGGAATAATTGGAGGCTCCTGACTGGGAATGCTCTAAAAAAATCCATAAAGTGCATTGAGGAGAGTATTAACAGAATACCCCAATATTTGGATCTTTAGTGTTGGGATACTGTCAGTATGAAGCTCAATTAATCCTTAATAAAAATATTTTGGAATGTTTGTTTGTTTGTTTTTGTAATATACCTGGTTGTACCCATGGTTCTGCACTCAAAAATCACTTCTAGGTGGCTCAGGAGATCGTAGGATGTGCCGGGAACTGAATTCCTTACAGCTGCATGCAAAGCATGCAGTGTGTTACCAAATGTACTCCATCCACCCCCACAAAAAAATTGTTTAAAGAAAAGATAAAAGTAACCTGAAATTGCCAAACCTACCTTTTTGGCTATCATAACATTCTTGTTCCAGTCCTCTTTTGTTTATAAGGTCCTTTGTTTTTGTACAACCTTTAGCAGATCTTTTCCATCAGTTAGATTGGATGTTGTCCCATTTAAGCAAACATTTACTCAGAAATAATTTTAGCATAACTCATTTTATCTTTTAGCACACTATACAGACTTTCAATATGGGAAGTACTATACAAGTGCTATGAGTTTTATACAGCATTATTTAAAAAGACTCTTTCCATTCAAAGATTTTAGCTTAGGCAGAGAGTAAATACAATTTTCTATGATCCATAACTTCATGTAAAACAATCTTAATGTCTACAGAGACTAACAGAGTGCTGTTACTCATAGGAACAATCTAAAATTAAAACAATTAAAAAGCTGCTCATTATGGAAAGAAACTCATTTACATACCAGTTAAAGTAAAATATGTAAATATGAGAATAGTTTTTATTCTCAAGTAACTCACAGATCCACAGGAAGTTCTATATACAAAAGTTCAAAGGACAAAATTGAATGTATGTCATGATAAACTGAGAAATACAAAAACATTGATTTGAAAAGAAAGCAAGAATTAAGTCAACAAAATATGTTTTGCAGAAGGTAAAGATACAGGTCAATGACCTAGACAACTAAAATGCAGAGATAGATGGGATTAGAAAGGATATCCTTTGGGGTAAAACTGATTAGTAGAAAGAAAGAGATTAGTAAGACAGAAAGAACTCAATTAGACAAAATTTCATAAACCACCTAACAAATCTGGACTTATTATAAATCATTCAAGTGTGATTTTAGAAGTGGAAGTGATATGACAGTTTGGTTTGTTATGTTTATTTGAGAAGCATCATTCTGGCACTGTGTATAAAATGGAAGAGTAAGAAGATTTAAGTTACCAAAATTTCATATTAGCCCCCCATCCCATGGAGGTAACAGTGGAATAAAGAAATGAACTCATTGAAAGAAAACAAGGCGATAGAATGAGAATGATTTTAAATCAACTAACGGAGAAAATAAATATTCTAAAGTGTCCCAAATGGGGGTAGAGAAACATCAAATATTTCTTTCAAATGATTTTTTTATGTTTTAAATATACTTTTATAGGTCCACAAGTTCTTACCCATAAGCTCTAAATCCCAAAAGCTATTAAAAATGGAAGGGATTTCTGCATATTAACAGCAAAGCCTGACTTGAATTAACCTGAAATTCTTCCCATCATATCTCTTCTGCATAAATATTCATATATTTTGAAGAAATATCAATATCTTCATAGGGTAAAAGTGGAGATGACTCTGTACTTGTTATATCATCAGCTATACATACATGCTACTTTACCTTTATAAAATCTTAATTTAGCATGTATTTCCCCAGTCATTTTTTCTGAGCTGAAAGAACTTAATGATATAGTTTTATCTAAATTATGTGTGATTGTAAGGTTTTTCCCCATTTTTATATTAAAGCACTATGATTTAAAGAATTATTCATAGTTGTTTTAGACATACAATGTTCCAAAATTGTTCCACCTTACAGTGCTAACTTCCCTTCACTTATGTTTCCAGGTTTCCTCCCATAGAACACTGTCCCACCTCCCACATTGGTCTGGCATCTTGTTTTGTTTTTTGTTTATTTGTTTTTTGTTTTGGGGCCACACCCGGTGGTGGTCAGGGGTTACTCCTGGCTATCTGCTCAGAAATAGCTCCTGGATGGCACAGGGGACCATATGGGACGCCAGGATTCGAACCAACCACCTTAGGTCCTGGATCAGCTGCTTGCAAGGCAAATGCCGCTGTACTATCTCTCCGGCCCCAGTCTGGCATCTTGAAAGGGATCTTTTTTCAACTCAGCTGTTAAAATTTAGGGCTCAAGAATTCAATATTGACTCTGTTGGTCTAACTAGAACATGGAAATTGTGTCTGTAGGTATGATTACGGCTGCCATTCTTACCCAGAGAAGGAATATGTGAGGGTGAGTGCTCACATTTGCTCCCCTCTCGCCACAAAAAAATCCCTGATTAAATATTAGCCCAACAGCTAGCATATCTGCAGTATGGTGAGACTGACATCCCTACAAGGAATCATAAGCAGTCAGTGCTGAGGCAGGCCATTTTTATCCTTCGTTTGGCTTACTTCATTTAACTTATCTTCCAGTTACATCCAAGTTTCAATAAATTTCATGGTTTAACTAATTCTTACAGCTGTGAAGTATTCCATTGTGTGTATATACTACATCTTCCTAATCCACTCATCTGTTTGGGGGCATTTAGGTCTATTCTAAATATTAGATATTGTACTGAGTGCAGCAATAAATAGTGGTGTGCATATATCTGTTTAAATGCATGCTTTCTGTCCTAGAGATAGATGCCTCAAGGTAGGATTGTTTAATCATATGAGAGTTCATTTCTCAGGTTACTAAGAAACCTTCATACTGTTTTCCACTAGGGTTAGACCAAACAAAATTTCCACCAACAGTGGATAAAGTGTCTTTTTTAACCACATTGGCACTAAACAAATTGTTTCTAGTGTTTGTGATATGTGACATTCTCTTTAGTGTAAAATAATGTCTCATTATCATGCTAATTTGAATTTACTATAATGTGATGATAAGCATTTTTCATGTGCCTATTGGCCATTGTTGGTCTTCCTCAGAGAAGTAACTGTTCATTTCCTCTTCCAGTTTCGGAAGGCTTAGTGAACTATTTATTGATAGTTGAACATTCCATTGTTGGCTTTTTCTATTATGTGATTTCTATGATAATTTCACATGTAATTTGGTATATTCCTACTGGGAAGTCAATATTAAATTATGGTGGTCCAGAACTTTAGTATCTTTAGAGCTGGGAAAATGAGCCCAAGGTGAAACCAGTGGTTTAGGGGCATGGCTTCCAGAACTTCTAAAAATACATAGGCAGTTGGGGAGGTAACTTGCACTGGTTCCAAAGTGTCCCAGGAGGTGTTAGCCATAAAACTGACATAGCTGACATTTTTGGTAAATAGCAGTCTCTGCAGAGTTTACTAGAAAATTGGTAAAGCTGGGTTATTGGCGTGGCAGCAGATGTGGGGTGGTGTGTGTGTGTGTGTGTGTGTGTGTGTGTGTGTGTGTGTGTGTGTGTGTGTGTGTGTGTGTGTAGCTGCCAGGGCTTCAGCAGGGTGGGGTATTTGCCCCACTACCACCAAGAGGCTCAGAATGATCAGCTGCAAGGTCAATGTATCCATTAGTTTATGCAGCTAGTTTTGGCTCTTTTGAGAGTTAGATGAGTCCCTGGCACTGGCCTGATAGACATTGGATCAGCTCTGTATCATGGACATAGCTACTGGGTCTTCTGAAAGTTTATGTGGCAAGAAAGAGATGCTTGCCCTGCCTCCAAAGTGTGCCTTGAGATTTCAACCACAAAACAGTCATACCTAAAGTTTCTGGTGGCTAGGATCATGCAGAGATTAGTTGAAAAGCAATCCTTATCCCTATTTTTATAGTATTTTTAGATTTGTTTTTGTTGATCTCTGAATACCTTATATATCCAGAATAACAACCCTTTATCTGATGTGTCCACTGCTATTTTAATCATGATCTTTTGCCATACAGAAACATTTTTGTTTGATTTAGTCCCATTTGTTTATTTTTTTAAATCTTCTTTCTTCTTCATGTAGACCTATATTGTAATGAGTTTTCCCCTTAATACCACTTTTGTTATGTTGTGTCCCATAAATTTTGGTAACCTGTTTCTTCATTATTATTAGTTTAAAGAAAACTTTTTATTTTTTCCTGAGTTCCTCTTTAATCCAGCTGTTGTTTAGCAGTATGTTGTTTAGTTGCCAAGTGTTAGAATTTCTGCACATCTTTTTATGGTTTATTGCTTTTTTTTTTTTGTCCATACCCAGGGCACTCAGGCATTACTCCTGGGTCCTGTTCTCAGAAATCACTCCTGTCTTAGATGACCTCAAGGGGTGCTGGGAATCAAATCATATCAGTTGCATGAAACACAAATACCCTACCTGCTCTGCAATTGCTCCAACCCCTTCTGGTTTAATTTCTATTTTTTAGCATTATGTTCTGATAGAATGCTTGATAGGATTCTTATGTTTGTGAATCTATGTAAGTTGGTGTCCTAAAATGTGATCATTCTGAAGAATATTGAATTTCTTGTCTAGTGATTGCTTAATTTGTGTGTGTGTGTGTGTGTGTGATTGCTTAAGTTTACAAGTGCTTGCTTAGTTCTTGTTGCCAGTGCAGTATTTATTTTAGTTGGGACCTACCTCATTGACCAGGCTTAAGTGTTTTGATGAATTTGGAGACTTGCCTGAATTTCTCTCCCTATTTGTGATTACAGTTGATTTCCTTAGCTTCCTCATTGCTCTTTGCGCTTTGTGGGTGATAATGGCCAAGATTTAGATTCCCAGTTGCTTGAGAACTGATCTACTGAGTTGTTCATTCCAGGTGGCTACTAATCATATATCTGCTATTTGGGTTAGTTTCCTTACCACGCAATGTTTTTTAAGTATGCAGAGAATATTGTCAAATAGTTACTCTATTAAGTTAACTGAGATTTAAGGCTGCATATTGTGTGATAAATAAGAGTGCCACATTTCATCTGCCCCCAATTAAAGAGATACATGTAGTAATGTTTTCTATGTTTTAGGTTTATAGATAGACAGATTTAGGTGGGGCCATTCCCTAGGCTATGGATGGGATACAGCACAGGACAGAAGGATGGGGTCCCCTAGCTTGCAGACATGTGTCTATAAAGAGTTGCAGGGTGCAAAGGATGCTCCAATTTTCTGATGTGAAACTGTAAGTGGGAGGGCCAATAGCAGAGCAGTCAGGCATTTGTTTGCCTTGCATGACCCAACCCAGGATGGACCCTGGTTCGATTCCTGGCATCCCATATTGTTCCCCGAGCCTGCCAGAAGCGATTTCTGAGCACACAGCCAGAATTAACACTCCTGAGTGCCGCTGGGTATGACCCAAACCACCTGTACCCACAAAAGAAACTACAAGTTTCCAGCTTTAAAATTGGTTGAGATCAGACTAGAAAAATCATAGTAGGTAAGACTCTTGCCTTGTATGTGACTGATCCCCAGTACTACATAGGATCTCCTGAACACTGTCAGGAATAATCACTGGTGATCACTGAGCTCAGAGCCAGAGTAAGCCCTGGATATAGCTGGGTGTGACCTCAAAAGAGACAAAAAAAAAAAAAAAAAAAGACAGGGCTGGAGCAGTGGCACAGCAGTAAGGCATCTGCCTTGCCTACACTAGTCTAGAAAGGACTGTGGTTCGATCCCCTGGCATACCATATGGTCCCCCAAGCCAGGAGCAATTTCTGAGTGCATAGACAGGAGTAAACCCTGAGTGTCAGAGGGTGTGGCCCAAAAACAAACAAACAAAAAGACAAAAAATAAGTCAAAATTATCCTTATGCTGATCACCAGTAGAATCTATAAATTTGTGTCTCAGTATAGTAGATAGAAAGTAAAAAAAATCAAATATTTTATAGTGAAAAAATTTTGCAGTTAAGAATGCATGAGTGGATATATATGTTTGTTTTAATTTCTGACCCCTCAACATTCAGAAAAGACTAGAAATGTTCATTCTCAAGGAGGTTTTATATTACAAGAAAAAATTGCTGCAATACTTAAATTCATATACCTATTTCTCTGGGGACTCATGTTTGTTTCTAACAAGTTGTTTATGAAATAAGCAAGGAACATAAAAGGAATCAACCATACTATCAATATTTACCCATTTTTTCTTTTTAATTTTAAATGTTTCCACACTACTATACTAGATATTGACACAACATATGAATGATGCAGAATTCCAAACTATTTTCAAGTAAGTTTTTATACAATAAGAAACTGGAAGTAAAGAGAATATTCATTTTTAGCAGTAGCAGGAATAAAAATGGGCAGATTTTAAGTATAGGGTTTTAGAGAAGAAATAAGAGGGAGAAAATCTTGCTTAGGGGAAACTAATTTTGATTGGTGAGATTGCCCTATAATTAAATCTTTCCAGATGTCTCTTACAAGACAGCACTAATAACTTTCTTTCTTATGGCATCAAGAAATTGTTTGAATTATATATTTATCAATTTTTTGAAAGACAGCACAACAGCCTAGTTTTCTTTGCATTGATAAGACTGTAAAGTAGGGAAATTCTTGGTATCTCGGGTCCTTCTACAATATTGGAGAAAATGAGTAGAAAGAACTTACCTTCAACACAAGAAGGTTGAGCCCGAGTAGTGCCAGCAACCTGTCCTGGAAAGCAAGAACACTTAACTGTTTGTGATCGTTCTTCTATGCGGTTCTTGTTACAACATCTGTGCACAGCAACCACTTCACAGGTCCCTTCTTTGATTTGGTGTTGACCTAAAAGATAACAGGAGAACAGAAGAAATAAACAGACCCAACATTATTAGGAGAAAAAGAAGTCATCAAAAACATGAAAAATGTCAACTGTTTCTTGAAGATTAAGAATCTTCAGAACTTTCCATTTTTATGTAACATTAAATTTATATAGATCTGCCAGGAATAATACAATATAATTTTGTACATGTGGTAGAGAAAAATTTGGCCTCGAGGCCCATGTCTCAAAAATGAGATTTTACCAATATTTTTAGATATGTGAAGTTTAGGGCCAGAGAGATAGTGCAGTGGTCGGGCATTTATCTTGCATACCGCCAACCCAGGAGAAATCCAGTTCAATTCCTGGCATCCCATATGGTCCCCCAGCCTCTCAGAGGTAATTTCTGAGTGCAGGGCTAGGTGTACCACCTGAGCACTGCTGCATGTGGTCCAACAACCAATCAATCAATAAATAAAGTTTTAAAAAAATATGTAAAGGATGTAGAAACTTCAGTCCTACAGCAGAGTTATATTCTGCCAACAAACAAAAGATGCTTGAAAATGCATTCTTTATACAGAACCTCCCTATAGGAATATAATTCTACCTCTACCTTGATTCTAACCAATGGCAAGACTGACAGAATTCAGTCAAATTAGTCCAAATACATGATCTACAGAAATAACCAACTAAATTACTTGAAATTTGCACACAATAGCAAACTAATTTAGGATCCTTTAGCCAGATTCACAATTGTGACACCATTTAATGTTATAATTTACATGTTTTCACATATTTTTCTGAGTCATTTGAGAAAAACTTACAGACATGATATATCCTTTCTCCCCCTGAATATTTCAAGATATTTTTCTAAAACAAAGATACCTTATATGATTAGTAAAATCAGAAAAGTTGACATTGCTACAAAGATACTACATAAACTAAATCTATATATAAACTTCATCAGTGATTTCAATAATGTCTATATAAGAGAGAATTTCCTCCTACTCATAATTCAACCTAGGAACCTACATTATATTTAGTTGTCATGGTTCTGTAGCCTTCTTTTGTCAGAAATTATTCATCAGTTGTTATTTTTCTTCACCTTGACATTTTTTAGAGTGCATGTCAATTGTTTTATAGAATGTAACTCTATGAGTTTATCTTGATTATATTCAGGTATTAGAATTTTGACACCAGGCATCCACAGTGCTAAAAGAATCATCAGCTGTATTTACTTTCATTAACTTATTTTGAAAACTAGTCTATTACCTATGAGTCTTTTTGTGTCAGAACCTGATCAGAGCTAACTTAATGCAAAGAAAATTTATTGAAAGATTATCAGGATATTAAAGAATCAGGAGACAACTTAGCCTTAAGAAGCTTTAATGGCCACATTATAAGTAGAGTCACTCTCATGACTTGGCGCTGAGAAAAATTTTACTTGTCATTTGACTCAAGATCATTAGTTGTACTAGTCAACTTCCAAAAGTGTCACTTAACATTCCTGACTTCTAGCTGTTGTTACCTTTGAGTAACCCCTTCCCACAATATACTGGGGTTGGTCTTTATGATCAATTTCACACAGAAGAGGTAATGTCATGTCAAGTTCAAGATATTTTGAAAGTGTTCAGTGATCAGCGATGACTCTCTGTGTGTCTGTTATCAGCCCAGGAAAGGTAATTGTGCTGCATTGTCTCAATCCTTATCTCAAGACATACTTTATTCAGGAGACCCAAAATAGAATTAGAGACAGCTTTGACTAGCAAAAGAACATTCTGTAAGACATTTAGAGCAGGCTAGCCCAAGAAATGCATGCTGTGTGGGCTTCTCTTTCTTTCTAGTTTCTTTATTGTTTCTTAGCAGAAAAAATATTGATGCCAGGTAGCTTTATATCTCAAAATGAAAGATCCAGTAGAAAGTAGCATCATCTGCCCTCACAGTACACTATATTGAAAAACTATCCTGGTAATGTCAATACTAGTGCACTTGGTCAGATTGATGTGATGTCTGGAAAAGATTGGTGAAACAGGGCCATTGGTGAAGCAACAATTATAGGTAATGGTTTCAGCAGGCATGACTTCAGCAGTGTGAAGACTTGGTCCATACTCTTCTCCTGAAACTGTCAGCTGTCTGCTGTGTGTGATCAATATACTCATAATTTTTCACAGCTTGGTTTACCTCTCTTTTGAGAACAGAGTGAATCTATCAAGCTGGTTGGATGCAAATGTGGCAACTACATTGGTCTGGAATATTCTTTTTATTTATTGAATCAAACTTCTTTCATTTTTTAAAATTGTTTTTGAGACCAACGTGAATTATAAGTCTTTCACAGTTATATTTAAGGTAAATACTGAGAGTGAATTAGGTAAATTCCCACTACCAGTGATATCCTCCCTCCATCACTGTTCACAGCATGCATGCCATACCTCCACCTTTAGTCCCCTGATCTTGTAGTGTAACAGGTCCCTTTTGTGTATAGCTTTTTGTGGTTGGGTTTCTTGATTCTATTGTCATTGGCTTTGAGTTGGGAGTTTGTCTGATCGTTTTTTATTTCCACTCAATGCTCATAAGACTGCTTTGTTTCTATTACTATCCACTTTTATTTCTCAGTGTGAAGGAAGACAGAAATATGAGGCAAAACAAGAGGATTCATGTTCTATGATTCTGATTAAAAAAAAAAAGAAAGTGAGTTGGAGCCCCTGTCTAGAAGCTATAAATATGAATTTAAAAAAAAAGGAAAAGGGGGGAATGATATGGTGAGGTTTTTTGTTTTGTTTTTGCATGGGAACATCAAGTATTGAGGAAATTCCCTTTAATAGATACAGAATGTCTCCACCATTGAAACATACAGTAATGAGCCTGACTACAGGCTTTGGACCTGCTCATTGTCAAACCCCAAAGTCTTTCTTTGTGTTGCCAGGAAATGTTTTGTTCTGTTGTGGTTGTCAAAATCAGTCCTCTGTACTAAGTCCTGCTCAGTCATGGTTGTATAGTCAGTCTTCAGTATTTAGTGATCTTGTTTTTTGCACAGATCAAAGGGCTGAGTGGCTTCTGATATCATCTCACCACTAGGTGACATTCTTTTTTATCTCACTGGTAATCCTTTCTTTAAAGTCTAAGATCACTTGTTATTAAAATCACTCTAACTTTATCTGAATTATTGTTTGCATGGTTCATTTTTAGGCATCCTTCAACCTTCTTAGATTTTATATCTAAAAGGGATTTCTTCAATGACAATAAAATCCAAGAATTGACTGTGTCATATGGGAACCCTCTATTTGACCTTTGCAGGTATTGTTTTCATTTGTTTCCTTGCTTATTTGTTTGGTTTCGGGGAGTTGATATTTTCATACATTAAGGTGCCTTCATTCTATGAAGTTTTCCTATCTGTGTCCAAATTCTAAAATATATTGGAAAATCTCTTTTGATTAGAAAAAAGCCTCTAACCCTCAGCCATGTCTGAGTAAAACCATTTACATTAATAGCTGGAATCACTCTGAGAAATTATAGCATGAGAAATACTAGAGAGAAGCCTATTTAGCAAGGAGCTAAATTCTTTGGATGGCCATTAAGTGAGTGTAGACTGGCTTTCTCACACATTGAGCCAGCATTCATTGTTCTATGTGCTGGCAACAAAGCGATAGTTTATCACTTTAATGGTTAAATTACAAAAACAGTGGTATACAACTTGCCTTCTCACTCAAGGAAAACATGTTCTGTGTAGTTCTATGGAGAGTTTGGAAGGCAATGCTATAGCCCCATTCACATTTTCTGCTACTATATCTCCAGCTTAGTTAGATGTTTAAACAAACCACCAACTGTACCAGCTGGGATTTCTGGTGTTCAGAGACTATGTGAAATAATATACCTTGATTATTTTCTATTTCTATTTGCTACATCTCAATAGATAACAAATACACCAAATCTAATTATATTATATAGAAGCTACTTACCTTTTCTCTTAAACAAGATTGTGAGGCAAAAATCTAGAAATTATTAATAAATAACCTATCAAGTACTCTTGAGCACTCTGATAATTGTCAGCTAATCCCTTTATGTATAAACTATTATGTGAATTTCAACAGTCGCTCACACATATTGAAAAAGGTTTTCCAAAGATTCATATATTGAATTTTTTGGTTGGGTTATGTTATTTGATGTGTATGCCTGAAAAAAATGTTTTGAAAGTATTCTGAATTACATTTTAATTAAAATCCCTAAAAAATTGGATTTCAATTATTTCCTCTTCCCTATCATACTATCATTCTTCATGATTATCATGTATTTTTGCTAACTTTTAAATAGTGAGATGTAACTATATGAAATATTTTATTGTGCTAGTATCACTTAAAATCATTACTAAACAGCTTTCAGTACAAGATTACTCTATGTGGCATACTCATAAACATATTAAAATTGAATAGTCTAAATCAATACTCATCATTTCTTCTTGACAGCTTAGTGAACATTTTTCTAGTCAGAAAAAAATAATAAAACTTAACATGTTAGTGATCGATTTGTGCATTGTTGTCAAATTATTACACCTGAGAAAGTTTACGACCATGTTGTAAAATACTAACTTACAAAATTTAATCTGTCTGAAGAATCTACATCAATTTCATTGGTGTCTTTATCTAAACCTCCATCCTCACCACTGCTCATATAGGATGTGTTTACTTCATCATTGGCCACAGTGTATGATCTTCTGATCCCATATAGTACATCAAAATACCCATCCTTCTGAAGATCTTGACAATTGCTTTTGTGTTATATAGTCCTAATCTTTATTACTATAACATTCTAAATCACCATACAAGTGAGCATTTAGAAAGATATTGTTAATGCATGCATGTATAGTTGAGGATCTTGCATCTTTCATTGTACAAGAAGAGAAATGCACATCCAGTTCTGGTAAATACATTGCTACTCTGTTTATCTTTTAAGCAGAATGACATCAAAATTACACAATGCAATGATTTTGTTATAAAAAGTCATAAACTATTTTTGAACTTAAAAAATTAGGTATGATATACCATTAGCCAGATCAGCACATAAGACAATAGATAATATACAGAAACAACTTATGTTTTCAAGAACAGATGAGTGGAATATCAAGATGTGAGATATGCACACAAAAGGAATATACTGCACAACTGGGAGGAACAATAAAATCATGCGACTTGCTGCAACTTTGATGGAAATGTAAGTTAAGTGGTAATCCAGAAGAAGGAGAAGCAGGATTATCTCATTTATCTGTGATATAGAGAATAAACTAAATGAGGGACTATGATGCATTAAAGGGGGATATCTAGAGAACTCTTGATCTCTACGTATAGGAAGAAGAACAAAGAAGTAACAAAAAAAACAAGGAGAAAAGTGAAAGAGGAGAACAAGAAGAACCAATAGGGCAGGGCTAACAGCCTCCAGTACATTAAAGGTATAGAGGAGTGATAGAGCTGTATATATAAACCAGCATCAACAACACTGAAAACAAGATCCAAACTATTAAAAGGTTGACCCCAGTGTACAGTGAAGAGAAAGAGAGTGGTGTAGGGGAAAGAAATTGGGGACAAGAGTCAAGGGGGTTCAGGTATTGGTGCTGTTGAGGAAGGATAGAAGTAAATATCCAAACCACAGAGTCAACAACAATCCATAATTAACAAAGCTTAAAGGGGTACCTGGTATGATGGCTGGCTGGGTGAACAAAGTACAGGGGAGGCATAGGATAGAGGAAAGGTGATACTGGTGGTGGGAATAGTGCTGAAACATTATATACCTAAAACTCAACTATGAATAATTTGTAAATCACAATGCTTTAAAAAAATTCTAAATTTAGTCCTATCAAGAGGATTAGAGGAATAGAAGGAAGCCTTGGAACACAGATGAAAAGAAGCTGACACTGGTGGGGGGATTGGTGCTAGAACATTGTAAGTGTAAAACTCCCTTATCAGGTCCTGAGCAACAGGGTAGGGCATTTGTCATGCAGCCAAACCTGGTTTGATCCCTGACATTCCATCTTAAGTCTCCAGAGCCTGACAGGAGTCATTTCTGAGTGCAGAGCCAGGAGTAACCTCTGAGCACTGCCAGGAGTAGTTGCAAAACAAACAGAAACAAAATTAAATCATAGTTTAATATTTTAAATAGGGTTGGCAATTATACAGAGACATATGGTATGTTAAATTATGGTAGAAGTAAAAGTCAAATGTTAGTGAGAACAAATCTTATTTTTAATTTTTATTTTAATCATAGTGGCTTACATATCATTCACAGTAATATTCCAGGTACATATTTACATTGAATCAGGGGAATTCCCACCACCGAATTGTCCTCCTCCCACATCTGCTCCCAACCTGTCTCCCATATCCTCCACTCTCACCCCAGGGGCTGCTAGAATGCGTGGTCCCCTCTGTGTCTAGTTTATAACTTAGTAATCTTATAACTGTTTGGTCTTGGTACCTCCATTACTGCCCCCTCTAATTGGGAGGCAGGACTAGATAGTCAAAGTTATGTGGTTTTGTTTGAGGAAGATAAAAGTAATAAAATGGGGTAAAAATCAACTACACTTGAGCAGAGTCATTCTAGAGGCTCTCCTCCTTGGTTTGAGAGACAAAGGGGAAAAAAAGAAGGTGAAACACCACAACAGTTCAAAAAGAGGTATCAAATAAGATATCCAGTGAGTACTGCAGCAATAAAGATATGCATCACATACTTGCCATGGTCATGAGACAGAAAACATGACAAAGCACAAAAAGGAAGAAGAGAAAAGAAGAAAGAAAAAGTAAATATATTATCTTAAAACACATGAAGATAGAACCAGTTTTTAGAGAGAGCATCAGATTCCCAATGTGGAAAAGTATCACAATCTACTATATAAGGAAGAATAAATATTAAAAAGGTGATTAAAACTATAAATGTAATTAAATGCTCTTAAAAGAATATTGCTCTTTAGAAAAATACTCATAATAACAATGTTGAAAAATAGTATGACATTATAGTGCTGAGTGAAAAGAAAGTAATGACAGAGAGGAATTTAGCGGGAGAAGCTTTGGTTTTCAAGCAGCTTCAGGTCAAACATTACTTGACAGTTAACAAAGAGGCTGGAAAGGATAGAGTAAATCCATGTCAGTAGCAATTTATCCCACTGGCCATTATCTCATTTTGATCAGGCAACCATAACATGGTACTAGAGACAAGGAGGTTTAAAAAAAACAGACATTTATTTTTCTCTGTTCCAGGAACTGCAAGTCCAGGATTGAGAGCTGGTCTATAAGCAGGGCCACAGCTGGTAGTACTCAGGGCTTACTCCTGACCCTATACTCAGAAATCACTCCTAGGGACCATATGTGGTGTTGAAGACTGACTCTAGATCAATTGCTTGCAAGGAAAGTGCTCTACCCACTATACTATCTTTCTGATCCTCTGATGAAAGTTTTCTCTGTGGTTATGACCATCATTTTCTGAGTCCATGCATAGGTAGAGGAATTGTCTTCTTTTTGTCTTTCTTTTCTTCTTTTGTCTTTAATAAGGATCATAATCCTATCATTGAAGGGTCCCATCCATTAGACTTCATTTAGCCTTCCTCATTTCTCTAAACATTAAGGTGAGAACTCCAACATATAAATTTGGGGTCAGAAAATATACATGTTCAGTCTATGATAGCTAATACATCTTAATTAAATTTTAAATGACTCTAGACAATTTATAATGATGATAGTTCTAAATGTAATTAAGAAAATAAAAGAAATACATTTTACTAATTTCTCAGAACTTTAAGAAACTTGGTGATTCATTCAAACATAATTTGCTTAGAATTTTAATAATATTTAGATAGCCATCTTCAAATATAAATGGTTACTTTTTTCCTATTCAAACATCCCTATGAATAGTCAGCTTTCTCAATCTGGACTTCATTTATTTATGTATCAACTATTGTACATCTCTAAATTTAAGATATATTTTTCAAATTTTAATGTCAGGAGGTGTCATAACTGAGAGAAAACTGTCATTATAGTTGTCATTATTTCTTTTTTCTTAGAAATATATACAAAACAGCAGTGTATCTTATAATTGATAACATCTTGATTGATAAAGTTTGCAGACTCTATTGCAAATATTATCCTGTGTAATCCTGCACAAGGGCTATTATGTGAATACTATTTTCAAACTTATTTTCTATTTTTAAAAATGGACAAAAATTAATTTGTTCAAGGTGACAAAACAGGAAACTAGAAGGTGAGATTAAAACCCAAAAGCATAGTCACTGTCCCAGCACAGGGAAGATAACAGTTATAGCAGTTAATATTTTACCTCTAGAGTTAAAACCATATCTGCAGCTGAGTAGGTCACAAAATGTGGTTCAGTTTCCCAAAGCAAATATATCTGTTACTTGATGACTGTTTGTGGGACTCCACACAGTCTAGTAATGTGTGCACTGACAACATTGAATAAGGGTATATCTCATTTCTTGGTAATCTACAGATCCTCATGCAAAGATCTAAATACACAAAATCAGTGCTTCAGATTATCTAAAGAGAGATGGTAGAAGATAGGAATGCAGTATAGACTGTGCATATAAATCACTTTATTTTTCTAGTTTGAAAATTCTGCATCAAGTGTTCACCAAAGAAACAGAATAAATTACATAGCACATATCTACAGAAAAAAAACTTGCTATAAGTTTTAAGCTCATATGATTGTGGAAGTTGTCTAGATTCTTTATCTGCAGATTGAGCTGAAAAGCTAGAATTCAAGAAACTGAATGGTATTGTCCCCAGAAAAATGCTTCAGATTCAAGACCCAGCAAGACCTCATGTTTGATTTTCTTTTTTTTTTTATTCTTTTTTTTTTTTTTT
>PVKC010018756.1:0-19475 GCA_004027635.1 Crocidura indochinensis
TTTTTTTTGGTATTTTGGGCCACACTGGATGGTGCTTAGGGGTTGCTCCTGACTCTGAGCTCAGAAATCAATCCTGGCTCTGGGGAACATATGAGATTCTAGGGATCGAGCCTACATTTATTCTGGGTCTACTGCAGGTAAGGCAAGTTCCCTACCACTATGCTACTACTCGGACCTCAAGAGATAACATAATTTTTTACAAATTTTCTTGCCAATGTACTCTTTTTTTCTTCCTTCTTCCGCTTCTTTTCCCTTTTTTAATATCTTTATTTAAAAACCTTGATTACAAATATGACTGTACTTGGGTTTCAGTCATGTAAACAACACCTCCCTTCACCAGTGCAAATTCCTATCACCAATGTCCCATATCTCCCTCCTCCCCACTCCCACTCCTCACCTATACTTTCTACTTCCCTCACTCATTCATATTGTTGGGATAGTTCTCAGTGTAGTTATTTCTCTAACTGCACTCACCACTCTGTTGTGAGCTTCATGTCGTGAGCTGGATCTTTTGGCCCTCCTCTGTTTGTCTCTGAGAATAATTGCAAAAATGTCTTTCATTTTTCTTAAAACCCATACATGAGTGAAACTATTCTGCGTCTATCTCTCTCCCTGAGTGACTTATTTCACTCAGCATAATAGTTTCTTTTTCTTTTTTAATAATTTCTCTCCAATGTATCTGGAAAAAATATATTGTGATCAACTATGTCAACTAAGTGTATACATGCTCTTCAAATAAATTAAATTCAATTTAAGAAAGAAACACAAATGGGAATAATAAATGATCAAGGGCAATAGAATCTAAGAACTGGTTTACATAACTGGGCTTACCAAAGGGAGGGTTTTGGGAGGGGACCCTGAGACAATAGTGAAGGGAAGCAGACACTCTGCCAGAGGGTGTGGTATGGGAATGATGCTTGAATGAAACCCTAATTTGAACAGTATTGTAAACCATGGTGCTTTTAAAAGAGAGAGAAACAAGCATAACAGGGAAGAGATTGAGCAAGTGAATAAGAAAAAGAGAGAGAATGTGTAAGAGAGAGAAGAAAGATGTCTGTCAAAGAGGCAGGCAGGAAACCAAGGAGAAGAGTGGGAAGCAAACTGAGGACATTGGTGGCAATTATTTAAAAAATAATTTTTAATTTCTTTAAAAAAGAATGACAAGAAGTAGAGGGGACAAAAAGGGAGGGAGAGGGAGAAAGAGAGAGTGAGACAGAAAAGAAAGAGATAAGAGATGCAATAATGCAAATTCTGACCAAGGTACCAGACTTAAGCCCTGGAATCTGCATTTATGCACCATCATATGGTTTTAATGCACATTTAATTTTGAGAAAACTAATATTCTGAACACCTAATTGTGATTGATTAGATTCTAAAATTCTCACTTATTCCTACCTTGTGGGGTAGGAAGTATCATTACACCCATTCTACAGAGGAGGAAACAAAGAGGCTTATTAGAAATACAAGATGTTGGACCCAGACCCAGAGAATGATTCACGACTTCCAGAATAGGTCCTTTATTTAGCATGTTCCCGGGTATTGTCTTAGGTATTATCACTGAACAAGAATTTTTTTTAGGGAGCCACACCCAGAGGTGTGCGTCCTGTGCTTGAGAGTCACTCCCAGCAATATTAGAGGCAGTGCTAAAGATTAAACCCAAGTGAAGTACATGCTCCAGCCATTCAGCTATCTCTCCAGTTCGAAACAATAAATTGTATGGGCTAATTTTGCTATTTCCTCTGCTAGGAACAAAGGGATAGAAAAAAGAGTGAGATAAGACCTCTGAATTTTGAGAGCTCATCTTGACTGAGGTGTTAAATGTATGGAATATATAATTCAGGAGGATTGTACCATCAGAGCATAATACAGTTAGCATCATTGAATGTAATAGCAATGATCTTTGGAGGTACAATAGGAAAGAACTAAAAGCTCAGCATATACCTACCTATTTATCTAACTATATACATTTGGCTTTTGGGGTCACTCCTGACAGTGCTCAGAGCAACCATATATGAATGGAACTCATGTTGGTCACATACAAGGCAAGCACCCTTTAGCCATTCATCTGTTGAAGGGCATCTTGGTTGTTTCCAGAGTCTGGCTATTGTAAATAGCACTGCAATGAATATAGCTGTGAGGAAGGTATTTTTGAATTGTATTTTTAGTTCCTAGAATATATCCCTAGGACTGGTATAGTTGGATCATATGGGAGCTCAATTTCCAGTTTATTGAGGAATCTCCATATTGTTTTCCATAAAGGCTGGACTAGACGGCATTCCCACCAGCAGTGAATAAGAGTTCCTTTCTCTCCACATCCCCACCAGTATTGATTGTTCTTGTTCTTGAATATTATGCAGTTGTAGAGATATGAAGTCATGAACTTTTCCTATACATGGATGTACATGGCTATTAAGCTGAGTGAAATAAGTCAGGGGAAGAGAGATTGATACAGAATAGTCTCACACACCTATGGGTTTAAAAAAAACATTAATGACATTATTGCAATAAAGCCAGAGGCAATAGAGTTTAAGGGCCGGAAGGATCGGCTCACAATATGAAGCTTGCCACAAAAAGTGTTGAATGCTATTAGGAAAATAATTACACTAACAACTAGCATGGCCATGTTAATGAGTGAGAAGTAGAATGCCTGTCTCAAATACAGGTAGGGGCAGGGGAGGAAGGAGGAAGGCATTGGTGGTGGGAAGGTTGCTCTGGTGAAGGGGGGTGTTCTGTTTATGACCGAAACCCAACTACAATCATTCTTATAATTATGGTGCTTAAATAAAAATTTTATTTAAAAAAAAGGGCAAGCATCCTACATCCTGTACTATGGCTAGCCTCTCAGCCCCTATACTATCAGGTGGGTAAGAATGTCTACAAGGTAACTGCTTCCAACACGCTGCATTTTTCATTTGAGGAATATCTTTATCCATCAACTCAGAGATGCAGTATTATTTGAAATTGACATGTAGAAACAGATTATATAGATACAAGAATTCAGTGAACCGTAGGCATTTCTGGCAAACCTCAAGAGGAAAAGCAATTGGTGAATGAGTGCAATGGCTTAGGAAATACAGCAACCCACATGCTGTTTTGAGTAAGAATAGAATTTGTTTTTATTTAACTGGAGTTTTATAGCAGGAGCAGAACACTGTTCTCTCAAGAGAATTGGGCTCATAGCCTTAAGAAAACCTCCAGGTATAAAAATATCTCTTATTTTTAAGTAATTAAATGTTTGTCATCTCTAAGAAGCAGTACTGTAATTTTTTTTTTTTTTGGCTACACCACTGATGCTGGATATGTGCACAGAAATTGCTCCTGGCTTGGAGGACTACATGGGATGGCGGGAGATCGACCCAAGGGTCAGTCTCGTGCAAAGCAAACGTCCTACTGCTGTGCATTCACTCAAGTCCCTGTAATTATTACTTATGATACAAATTTCCACTATACTTTTATTTAGATTTCTTCATGCTAGAGTTAGCCATTTTTCTTCCCACCCCGATAAAAGGGCAGCAACCTTGTTTGATTTCACTTTTTTGGTGGAGCTTTGCAGCTTTTTTTGCACTGTCAAAGGATTTTCATAAAATACTAGATGAAAACAAAACTAAAAATATCTTTATGTGTTGAAAAAATAGTAACTTACCAACATTCACATTTCGGCATATTGAAAATGATGTACAATTACTATGTTTTTCATTGAAATTAAAATTTTAGATATATACGTTCTTACCTAATATTTACTTTTGAACTCAAGAGAAACCTCCTGATGCAGGTTGGTAAGGATTTTACATATCCCAGTTGTGTGGAGAAGATGCTAAGAATTATTGAATATCACTGACATATAAATGGGCCAATTCAGAGTGATATATAAATATATCACAATAAGAACATGGGCCATTAATAAGTATTGGTCCTGCTAGGTCAAAACCTATAGCATATGTGAAAGAAAACTTGCTTCATTTTCAGTTAAACTTCTTAAAGAACTGTTTTAGATACTCTTTATTTTTTCCTGTTTAATGGCTGCTTAATTAGAAACTGCTTACTCAAGGGTTGGGCTCAGTTATTAGTAATCCTAAGAACACTCCAAGTCTTTCTGGGTACAAGCTCCTTCAAATCCCAAGTGGCCTTGCAGCCAGTTCCATTGGACCCAAGCGCTCTGCAGCCTCTCAGATCTAATGCGGGTGACCATCAATTTTTAAGTTTTTATTTTATAGTTTAGAAGCTATTCTCTTCAGTGAGTTGACATCTAATCTCAGGAAACTTAATTTTTCAAACATGTATAACCCCCTCCCACATCTTGATCTGAATAATTATAATAAATGGCTTTAAGTGTGAGGGGGCCTGCATCCTTTGTCAGGTACTGCCTTCAAGGATTGGCAACATATTTTGTATATCAAGGACTCATTATCAAAACTTTGACGAACATGTGGCCAATCCCCCTCCCTCCGTTTACATTTGCAGATGTCTCCTTACTCAAATGTCACTGTGCCGGTCCAAAATAAAGAAACAAGTATATATTCCTGCCACCAAAATCTCTTTTTTGCCCTGGCAAGAAGCATTGTATCAATCTCAGTAATGGAAATAACCTTGGACAACTAATTGACTATATACAGTGTAAATATCCTCAAAGTGCTTGCAGATTTCATCAAAAGGCCAAATGTTTTTTATTGAAGATCAGGATCATGGCAGGAAAGGAAATTAGAGGAAGGAAGCATCCATCTCCTTTTCAGAGTCTCTGTAATTTTCTATAAAGATTTGCACTTTGATTATGCTTAGTAGCACCATATGCTGGACTGGGACCTAAGATCAAAGGTTCTAGCCACAGCTCTGCAGCCATACTGGAGGCAGGATCAAATGATACTGTTGGTTGAATCCTAATGGGCTTGTAAGAACACTGTTCAAGCCATTTAGTGCCTCAGCTTAATTCCAAAATACAACTGATAAATCTCAGTTGTAAATGCTTTTTATAGCTTTTTACTTTTTAAATTTTCTGCTTAAAAATCTGTTAGTACTTCAAGATATGTGATATTAAAAGTATATTGAAAATATAAGTTTTAAAATCTTAAAGTATGGATGATATTAGAAATAGGGGAGTCTTCTTGGACTGTGAAAACTCGGAGAAAATTTCAGTAGCTAATAATCAATTCACCTGAAATTGTGACCAGATACATGATACTTGGAGTGGTTGAAATCACTTTAGCACAACATAAGATGGCATCTTGAAAGAATTTTATTGGGCACACATTCCAATGATATTGAAGAAAGTCTCACTGAAGAAATGCAATTAGACTTCTTATTGTTTAAAGTTGAAGGGGCCTTAGCGAATATTATTCAAGTGTTTCTCAAACTCTGTGAGCAGTCCTTCTGACCCCCTATTTTTTCGTTTTTGGAAGAATTTCTGCCACACTGTCCTCACTCCAACTGCCAGTTTTGTTTTAAATAACTGGACATATGTTTGGTTACAGGGGGCATGCACAAGGGGCATGTCCAGGGGTCTGTCTAAGCCCAAGTACCATAACAAGAGGGCACCATCACCCCACAACGATACATTAAATATATCAATATGAGGCCAGAAACTACAGGTAAACAGTCAGAAAATAAAAACTATATTCTCTTTAGTAAGATAAAGATGTTATTGTTGGGGCCAGAGAGATAGCATGGAGGTAAGGCATTTACCTTGCATGCAGAAGATCATTGGTTCAAATCCCGGCATCCCATATGGTCCCCCGGGTCTGTCAGAAGCAATTTCTGAGCATGAAGCAAGGAGTAACCCCTGAGCACTGACCCAAAAACCACACACACACACACATACACACACACAGACACAAAAACTAAAAAAAAGATATTATTGTTTTTTAAAATAATCTTTCTGTAATAAAATTATATCTAGATCTTAATGACGTTCATCTTTTCTCCCAAATAATCTTTCACAGTTGGCTTGTATAAATTAGGATTAGGTATAGGCTGAGTCATTTTGTGGAGTTTAGGGCCCACTCACAACAATACTTGCCCTCAGCAGTGTGGCCTTATGGCTCAATGCTCTAGCCAGTGCTGATTAAGGCATACAAGGCCACACCCATTGGTGCAGAGAGAGTCATGTGATTTGAGAATTGAATTCAGGGCCTGTCAAGTATACACCATGTTTTATGCAAAATATGGTCCAATTATTTTGAGGAATTGACCCAAAATATCTTGTAATTACCATCATTAAATTTACCCGTAAAAAATAAAAAAGAAATAAAAAGTGCTTTTTAGAAACAAGAATTTAAGATGAATATCTTTATATCAGATAGCCCTCAACTGGAAATACCGGTAGTTCACATTTCCATTCACAGTTATGTGTATAAACAAACTAGGTTAACCAAATGATTAAATTTTGCTCAACAAAACACTGATACATGGAATGATGTGGATAAATTCCAAAATCATAATTTAAAATTTTTTTTATTTTATTGAAACCATTGTGATCTACAAATGTAGTTGAATTTCAGATTACAGTCAATCAGGCCATTCCCACCACCAGTGCCCTCCACCAATGATACCAGAGTGTATCCTATACCTATCATCCTTTGCTCCCTGGCCTGCCAGTATAAAGGCCCATTTCAGTATAAAGTGTTGAAATTTAGGTCTCTTGATTCTATTGTTATTGACCTTATCTAGGATATTTAGTTTTGTCCTTTTTTTCACCACCAATGCACTTGAGACCACTTGGCCCCTGACCCCCACCCTTTCATTTTTTTTTCTTTCTTCTTAATTTTATAGAAAAATGCAGGAATATGAGGCAAAACAAAGTAATCTATGTTCCAAAGTTCTATAAAAAAGGCAGGTGGGGTTGGAGAGATAGCATGGAGGTAAGGCGTTTGCCTTTCATGCAGAAGGTCATTGGTTCGAATCCCGGAATCCCATATGGTCCCCCAGCCTGCCAGGAGTGATTTCTGAGCAGGGAGCCATGAGGAACCTCTGAGCACTGCAGGGTGTGACCCAAAAATTAAGAAAAAAAAAAGGCAGGAGCCTCTATTTAAAAGATAAAGATAAAAAAGAAAATAAAAATGAGATAACAAAAACAGGGCTGTGTGACAGGTTTTATTTTTGCATAGGTGCAACAAAATCTTGGGAAAATAGAAAGGAAAAACTTTTGGCCTAAAAACAAGGAGACCCTACTTGCCATAAGAACAACTACAGGCTCTGGGCATACTAAATTGTCTAAATTCAAAACCATTCTTCGTGGTTCCAGTAAAAGTTCTTCTCAATCACAGTTGTCACAGGTTTCTGTAACTAGAGATACTGTTTTTTACACAGATCTTATGTCCGAGTTAGGGTGTTATGGAACACATTCTGGTTTCATTTCATCATTAGGTGGTGATGTATGGAGCCCTGCTCTGAAAACAAGCTATTGCTGTTTCCAAGTTGTCAGGGTGTTAAATAAATCCATTCTGGAGCAAGTCAGTGCCAGAGCAGCATTAGGGCCTTTCCTGGTACAAGTTCAATCCCTGGTGCTGATGTAGAACTGTGCTAGTTCCAAAGATGGAATCCAAAGTTCAAGGGTGAATGGCCATTCTCCAACTGTCTGAAGCCTAAGTCAAGTCACTATGACAAATGTTCAGGATAAAAGGCCCCACTGCAATATAAGATTTATGAGTTCTGATCTGTATTAGATAAGAACTTCTTTTATATGTAGGAAAAAATTAAAAAAAAGCCAAATATGGAACAGTACATGCTAATTTATTGTGTTAGGAATCAGAATGATAATTTTCTCTGTAACAGTTGGGGATTGGTGGGATATTTTCTTGGGTAATGACAGTTTGTGTTTTGAAAGATATAAAGATTATGAATATATATATATATATGGTGATCACATGTCATACTGAATGATTGATACCTTTCAACTCTTTTATTGGACATTACCAATGATGATTGAATTAAGAAAATACAGCCCTAGTCAAAATTCTTGTAATAAAAGCATTTTTTTACTTCTCTGCCCTTGGCTACATTTTTCTGATGGATATATGTGTTACCACAACTGGAAATGCCCAGGGTTTAATTACTCCTGGTTTTGTGCTCAGGAATTACTCTTGTTGATGCTCATCAGACCATATGGGTTCTCGGGGTCATACCAAGATGGGTAATAAGCAAGAAAAGTACCCTTTGCTTTCTATGGTCTCTCTAGCCCCAGTCTGACTACTTTTAATTCTGGTTTGGAATCTTCTCTTATTTCTGGGACTCAGTCTTAGACTTGATTATTTATAAATGTTATACCTATAGCTTTTACAAAACCAAACCTCAGTTCTCCCAAGTAGTCTGGAAGTGTCATGAAATAGTTAGAATTGTGCCACCATTTACCCCTTACAATTGACAGCCTAAATTGCTAATTACTACAATCACCTGATATGTTAATTAGTTCAGAGTGCTATTATGATATTTTGTCCTCTCTAGATTTAAATGACAGTGATTTGTTTTCTCACATTTCTCTTCCTTTGGAGGCTGGAATTTGAAATGTAAGTGCTGGCATAGTTGGTTTTATTAAGGCCACTGACTGACTTGACTTGTAGGTGCAAGAAATGAGAGGAAGTGGGAAGAAAGGCTTATGCCAAAGGGGGAGGTGAGAGGGAAGAGAGAAAACTTTGTAGTTCTCTTCATGTACTGAATAATCACACCATGGGGGCCTTATCACCTCTTCTAAATCTAACTAGTGTGCAAAGGTTCATCTGAAAAACCATCAGAATATTTAAAAATTAATCATTAAAAATTAGCTATGCTTTAATTTCATGTCCAGCTATTGGTTCAGTTTATCCCAAGTGGAACCGGAAGATTAACGTTTCTTTCCATGTCCCCAAAACTTGGAGGCCAAAGACCAGTCTTTCATCCAGTGGTGTCTGCAGACCAATAGTATTGGCATCTCTTGGGATTTTGTTAGAAATGCAGAATCTGTGAAAGTCTGAATGCAGATAGCCTGTGAATATGAATGCAGGGGAACAGAATACTCAGATGATTCATAAGCAGCATAAAATTTGGAAAATATTGTTTTATAGGATCTTGTATAATTCGCAGACTGAAATGAGTCTGCACAATCAATCAGTTCCTGTTTGAATTCAGCTAGATTAACATTTTGCATCTGAATTTCAGCATTGTTGGTTTTTATTTCTGTCTTCCTTCAAAGCATGTAAAGGTGTGGGTCTTGTCTATAAAGAATTGCACCTTAGTGTGAAGCTATTATACATTGCCTATATATCATTGTTTATTAGCAAACAAAAAAGCAGAAAATATATTGAATGGCCAGAGAAAAATTCTTAGGTTGTTGAAAATATAGCAACACCCCAGTGATTCTAGCATAGTGACTGATGACTTTCTTAGCTTTCAGTGAGCTTTAAAAATGTTGATGAAATAAAATACAAACTTGTGTTCTTTCTATAGAAGGGAATAGGAGTGGCACTTAGCATAGCATGTAAATACTCTAGCTGATAAATAATTCATCAGTTAGAGGAAGAAAAATATGTATTACAATATTCTCATGGCTGAGAAATGAGAGGATTGCTATAAAGATGCTTTGATGTAGCATAATGCGCTAGTCTTCAAAATAGTTGATTATAATATACATATTTAATATTAAAAATATTTAAAGGAATTCAACCTTACGGGATGTCCTGAAGGTATTTTAAGTACTTTCTTCCATATTTATTATCACTATGGTCTTCACAATGAACATGCACATGAGAGTACTAAAAAGGAAATTTCAAGTTGGCAGGCACTAAAAATGATATACTTCCACTTTTGTTTTCAGAAGTAATAAATAGGTATATTTCTTTATTTTAAAAAGTGATAAATTTGGGATGGACACACACACACACACACACACACACACACACATGCACGCACACATTTGCTTTTGTTTTGGGGCCATACATGGTGATGCCCAGGGGTTACTCCTGACTATGTGCTCAAAATTCGTACTGGCTTGGGGGACAACATAGGATGCTGAAGATCAAACCCAGGGGCATCTTGGGCCAGCCACGTGCAAGGCAAATGCCCTACCACTGCGCTATTGCGACGACCCCAGGAAGGACAGATAGTACAAGGGGTAAGGCATTTGGCTTGTGTAAGGCCAGCCGTGGTTGTTTCCCAGTAAAGCTTATTAACACCCAAGAACACTCCCTCAGGAGTGATCCCTGAGCACAGGATCAGAATTAAGAACCTGAGCACAACCAGATGTAGCTCTCAAAACGAGACAAACCATAATTAATTCAAGCTGAACTTAAAATATTAAGTATCCTTTTACCTTAGTAGACTTGCTTTCTAAATTTCAACCTAGGAATAATTTTCAGTTCTGGAAATTTATCATCTCATTTCCTTGCCATTCTTAATTTGTATATTTGTGGTAATAATACGTATTCTGATAATCATAAACAAATAATATTTATATGCTGTTTATGTATTCTATCCAATAAATTTTAAAGAAGTAAAAGATGACTATGTTAAATACACATATATGTATGCACACATATAGACATGCTTTTTTTATTTCTTTGTTTGCCTCTGAACCAGACCTACCTATGCTAAGTGTTTATTCCTGGGTCTCTGCTCAGGAATTTCTCCTGAAAAGACTCAGGGAACCATATGGTGATGGTGATAGAATCTGAGTTAGCTATGTGCAAGGAAACCCCTTACTGATTATATTATCTCTGTGGTACCAATGCACATTTTTAAATTGAGGGAGTCTTGATCGTGTTTTGTATTTGAATTCCATTTCCCAAATTTCTAAGATCGATATTAATCTAATTAATGCTCTAATTAAACCTAGCAATTTGTATTTATTGGTTGTCTGTTGCATCCAAACAAAAATACACCTTGAAATTAAAAATCTATTATATTGGGTACACACATGAAGAATTTATATTCCAGTACTATGAATCATTAATAAATGTCTTACTTGGAGCCGGAGAGATGACACAGTGCCTTGCAAGCAGCTGATCCAGGATGGGTGGTGGTTCAAATCCCGCATTCCATATGGCCCACCATGCCCTGCCAGGAGCGATTTCTGAGCGCAAAGCCAGGAGTAACCCCTGAGCGCAGCTGGATGTGACCCAAACACAAAACAAACAAACAAATAAATGTTTTACTGGCTTATTCGAAATAAATGTGAAATAATGTATTGTTTTTTTTCATTATCTTCCAAAATAACACTGCAAGAAATAATGGCATTTCTTCCTTTAATGTTATGTAAGATGCCCTTCATATTAGTGAAATAACTCACCATATAGTAAATTTACTATTTTATTTTTAGCAATTCTTAGTTTTGGTATATTTAATGAAAATAAATATACATTTTTAAAAATAAATAATTGAATTACCGTGAGACACACAGTTACAATGTTGTTCATGATTTTCAGTCAGATAACGTCTACCACCTTTTACAAGTGCATATTTCACACCATCAATGTCGCCAGTTTCCCTCCCACTCTCCCTCATGCCCTCCCCTCCTTCCTACCTCTGTGGTAGACATTTTCTTCTCTCTTTCTCTCTTCTTTTTTCCTTTTAGACACATAAATACACTTCTAAAAAATGATAAAAAAAAGATTGGAAAAGGCTAAGCAATGAAAGTTATTCCTTTTTATTCAATAAGCATGCCTTATTGAAATGCCTATATTTCATAAATATCTTATGCATCACCTTATTCTTGATTTTTCCCCTAATAGGTAGAATGCCAAGTATTCTTCTGTGCTGTGATATTTTATACAGAAGAAATTTGGTGAACAAATTTATAGGTCAACCTTCTTTTCAATGTTGCCTTGTGATGCAAGTGTACGTTCAACCTTCTACCAATACAATTTAAAATTTTCCAGGATTTTGGTCTTAAATACAACATCATAAAATTTGTTAGTCTATTTTCTTGCACTCAGATGCCAGCATATCTCTTGAATATTATCTTGGAAATTAAACTGCTCAGTCTAGAAATATTTGCATTCATAATTTTGATACTTAATGCCAAATTCCATATTCAAAATCTGGACTTTCAGCAGTGTTGGAAGTGCCTGTTAGCTTGGGCAGGCATCCACACATCACTTTAGCAGTCCTTTCCTACATCATCAGTGTTTCCCTCTCCCTATTTGTTTTTTTTTCAAACAGAACACTAAAATTCTGTAATTGCTCATAGAAAAATACTGATTTTTTTTGCTTCTGCCTCTCTCTCTTTCCCTATTACCTCCATTTGTCTGCAGAATTGATAATGTCTCCACAATAAATGTCTGTCTTTAATCTTCCTCTTTTCCAATCTTCTCTCTCTGTCTGTGTCTCTGTCTGTCTGTCTATCTCTCTCTCTCTCTGTCTCTCTTTTGGCCAGGGTATTTTGTATCCTAGTCACCATTTTCTCCTTTTTTTTTTTTTTTTGGTTTTTGTTTTTTTTTGGGGGGGGTCACACCCGGCAGTGCTCAGGGGTTACTCCTGGCTCCATGCTCAGAAATTGCTCCTGGCAGGCACGGGGGATTTTCTAAGAGGTGCAGAAACTTCTTGGTTTTATGTAGTCACATTTATTTATCATTATTTCTTTTTTCTGTTTCATTTTTATTTTCTTATAATGAAAATAATCTCTATATTTAAGCACCATGATTACAAACATGTTCGTCATTGGGTTTCAGTCATAAAATGCATACTCCCCTTCACCAGTGCAACTTTCCCACCACCAATTTTTCTCATTTCTTTCCTCCCGCATCCTCTGTCTGGCTTGGAGACAGGCATTATATTTCCCTCTCTATCATTGTCATGGCAGTTGTTATTGTAGATATTTATCTAACTGCACTTACCATGCTTTGTAGTAAGCTTCATATCATGGGCTGGTCCTTGCAGCCCTCAACTCTATTATCTCTGGGTATTTTTATTATACTGTCTTTTAGTTTTTCTTAAATCACACAGATGAGTCTATTCTGTGTTTATCTCTCTCTGACATATTTCACTCAGCACAATAGTCTCCATATTTATGGTAATAAGTGCTTTTAACCCTACCATTTTATCAAAACTACTTTTTCCCAAATCTACCTACCACTTAACCAAACCTGCCTCTTTTCCTTGTAGTTCCTTGTGAATCCTAGGTGTAAAGTAGCTTTATCCATTCTTCTTGGGCAACTGTCATCTTTTGGTTTTGACAATATTACACCCTCTTCTGACTGAATAGGATATAGTTGTATAATTGATTGCACTTCTGTGTTTGTACACTCCTCTCTCTACTTTCTCTCTCTATCTCTCCTTCTCTCTATTTCTAGCTTCTTTTTTCCCTTTATTTCTAGCTTCTTATCATCTTCTTGTTATCTTGATTTTGGAGTGCCTCAAGCTCCAGTCTTTGACTTCATCCTGAGCTTTTCGTTCTTGTTTGGCAAGCTCTTCCAGTCACATATTAGGTTCTGTATCCACCCTGAAGATCTTGAATTATTTTCTGCTTGAATTTCTAAGTACTACTTGGATTTCTAAGAACAAAATTTATGTGCATCTCTAATGACATCTCTATTGGAATAGTAAAACTATCTCAATAGAGTTATCCAATAGCAGTTATCTCAAACTAAACATATTTAGCAATAGGTGAGATAGCATAATGTGTTAAGGCACTTCCTTGCATGCAGCCGGCAGTAGTTCAATCCCTGACACCTCATATTGTGCTTTGAGCACCACCATGAGTGATCTATAAACACGTGGTCTAAGAACTGACAGGTCCAAATAATTTGTATAAAATTTGTCTTTTCCCTAAATCTCGCTCTTTGGAAAGGATCTCGTGCAAGTTTTCACTAAATTCTTACCCCTTTCAAATCGAAATGATCTACCAGCTAGACTACATTCCAGATGGGGTTGCAGACAGCAGAATTTCTATCAGTGCACCAGCAATGGGTTGTTCTGCCTCAATCACATCTAACTCATCTGTTTGGAGTGTGCAGAAGGAAAGTGGTTTAGGAAAATAAGCCAATTTCTTCTAAAATGTTTTAGATGCTGGTCCAGATTTTGTGTCCTAGACCCTCCAGCAGAACTCTGACACATTGTATGCTCTAGGAGAATCTATTTTCTTATTATAAAATTATCAAAGATTATCAGGAAAAGTTTTCTGTCAACTAGTAGGTTCCACAGAACATCCACACAACCTTCCCTGGGGCTCTGTTGACTCATGCTTTCTGGTCTGATTTGTAAGATCTGATCCTTCAGGTCACTGTGCTGATCTACTGAAGTAGTCTACTAAATGTCATGGAAAAGAGGTTGTAGTATTCCCTTTAATAAGACAAGTGAATTCTAGGAAGCAGGAAGAAAACCCAAAGAAGAGTCAAAGGTCTGCGTTTGCTCTCTAGTGAAATTTCTATGGTGCCAAAGATCTAAATGGCAATTGCCTCTCTGAAATGGAAAACCAATTGCTATACTTGTCATTACTTACCACAAAGAAAAAAACTGCAATTTTCTCTCTTTTGACTTCTGAGGTAACCTACATCAATCTTGAATAAATTGTTCAAAGACATATTTTGAGCAATGCACAAGACTTTCCATTTCTGTGGGGACTACAAGAGATGATTCACTAGTGAGATTTCTGAAGTTTGGTATCATTGACATTTGAGGGACAATTATTAGATGGCAGAGGCTATCCCAAGACTTATAAGATATTAGCAATGACCCTGGCCTCTACCCACCAGATTTTAGCAGCTCCACTACTCCCAGTTGTTATAGCCAAAACTGATTCCAGATTAGCAGCTTTCTTGGGAGATATGGACTATTTTAGAACCGCTAGTTTGCAGATTTCCTGCTTAATCCTTGAGATGACTTTAACATCGATTGACAACTTAATGGAAACTTTGAGGGATAGTCTGCGCTAAATCCTTCCAGCTAGGCTGTCCCCATAACCTTGATTCTCAGAAACCATATGAGAATTTTCAGAAACCATAAATATGGCTGCTAAGGTTAGGGGTGATGTTCTCTGAATCACAAGTCACACTTCATCCTCCCATTTAAATAATTTGTTCCAGGCAGGGGAGAGGAAGAGTGCAGGTTCTGGTGGCACAGGTACTGTATTTTCCAGTGTATAAGACGACTGGGCGTATGAGAGGACGCCCTAATTTTGCAGTTAAAACATAGGTTTAGGCCTATATTCACTGTATCAGACAGAACGTTCCTGTGCTGCAACTGTATGTACCACAGTGAGCCAATCACAACAAGCAAAGGTTCAAAGGTTATACTGTAATAGACTTCCTCTCTGATTCATCTGAGCAGGCTTTTGATAGTGTAGATTCGGGTCCAGAACATTGTCTAATTTGCATGCACGCAAAGCCTGCTTGGATTGGCCGAGTTAGAGAGGTGGTCCGAGCAGCCTTACAGTGACTGGTGTAGGATCGAGTTGGAAAATTCGTTTTGTAGCAATATTCAGACAATTTTCGTTTACAGGATATACGCGGCGTATAAGACGACCCCCGATTCGGTTGACTATTTTTGTTTCAAAAGTCGTCTTATATGCCGGAAAATACAGTAAGTTTTATTAGCATGTAGCTGAGACTTCTCTGGAATCTTATTTTTCTCAGTCTATATATAGGATTGAGAGTTGGTAGAGAAAGAAAATATTTGAGCTGTCTTTACTGATGGTCCCTTGCAAGTTCAAAGCAGAAGATAGATATGGGTTGCTGAAACATTTCAGTCCAAACAAGAGATTGTAGTAAGGGAAGTTCTCTAAAGACCAGCATTGAACATGTGCCCACTTTGTCTAGATGGAGAAAGGGCCAGAGGGAGGCACTTGCATCAACTCATGATATTAGTTTTGGTTTGATTTACATGTTCATGACTGAGAATTAGAGTTTGCTGATGGACTGTTCCTTGGGCACTTGTCTTAGTTGAAACCTCAACATTGGGCATTCACTAATGATTTCTTCCCCGTCAGTTGGCCGTGATGATCTATCCTTTGGATACCTGTCAACTTCTTTCCCAACAAACCCTAGTTTGTTCAATAGATTCAATGGAAAGTGTGGCCATTGTGGCAGTGACAGGAAGATAAAATCTGCCTAACCTAAGCAACATTGACTCTTCTCTGGCTTCCAAAGTAATTCTGGCTTCCATCTCTTCTAAACATTTACTACTTCCAGCAGAGAGAATGCTAAACTTCAAGGGGAACTATGCTTCAGGTCAATCAGCCACCTGGATTCTTCCTATTTTGGAAAAACTTATTCGGATAGTTGTGTAAGATAGCAAAAGATTCAGGTCTTTCAGAAATTAAGGCCCTAGTCATCCCGCTGAAAAAGACTTCAAACAACTGAAACATTGCTTAAAGGCAAAGCAACATAGAAGAATTTCATTATCGATGACTATTCAGCTATTGTCAGTGTTAATAGTTATTAACAATCAAATTGTTATTGAATAATACATGTGTACTATTTAGCAATAGTTATTATCTTGTTGCTATCAATATGAATTATAGCAGTTGTTGTATGTAATTTTTTGCTATTATGGGGGAAACGCATGCCTAGCTATTTTCTCCTGGCTCTCTACTCAGGGAATCACTGCTGGCAGTGCTCAGGGAATTCTATGTAGTGCCAGGGTCAAAACCAGGTTCAATTGCATGGAGAGCAAGTGTCAATCTTTCTGGCTTCTTTGTGAATATTATCCATAACTAACTAACTTTACCATTTAGCCTTTGAGTTATAGAAATCCAATGTGCAATGATGACTAAAGGAAAAATGAAATTGACCTCAGAGGTGAGTGCAATGGCTGGGGCTGATAAGCACCTGATAAGCACCCCACCATTTCCCATACCATAAGGCCTATGGAAGACAAAGAACCTGTATTCAGGTTTCTGAGTAGCACTGTTAGATTCTAATGGGTGAAAACATGATGTTAATGGAAATGGGAACAATGAACATGTGCATCTGTATAGCAAAGGGCTTACTATGCTTTTATTAGCTACAAGTTCATCCTTTTAAAGATCTTTTGTCACTTTATTCCATTTCATGTTGTGTTCTTCTGGTGGGAGATGCTGGCAGCTGCCTATGATATGGGAGGAAGAGATTGGTCAAGTTTCTTACTGCTGGCAGTGACAAGAACTGCAGCTGAATCTGTGCTCCCAGCTCTGTATGTAATCTAGAGGCATCTCAGTAGGGGCATGTCCTACACAGAACATAGCCAAGGGTCAGAAGTGGGTTGAAGCCTTCAGGGAAGAATTCCCCTTTTCAGCCATTTGTATTTCTTCTTTGAGGAAGTGTCTGTTCATTTCTTCCCCCATTTTTTGATGGGGTTTTATTGTTTTTCTTATTAAGTTCTGTCAATACCTTGTATATTTTTGTTATTAACCCCTTGTCTGACAGGTATTGGGTGAATAGTTTCTCCCATTCTGTAGGCGACTTTTGTATCTTAGGCACTATTTTTTTTAGGTGCAGAAGCATCTCAGCTTAATATAGTCCCATCTGTTTATCTCTGTTTCCACTTGTTTGTAGAGTGATGTTCCTCCTTGAAGACACATCACAAAGAACAAAAACAATCAGTGCTGATGGGGGATGTGGAGAGAAACGAACTCTTATTCACTGTTGGTGGGAATGCCATCTTGTACAGCCTTTATGGAAAACTGGAAATTGAGCTCCCATATGATCTAGCTATACCACTCCTAGGGATATAGCCTAGGAACACCAAAATACAATTCAAAAATCCCTTCCCCAAACCTATATTCATTGCAGCACTATTTACAATAGCCAGACTCTGAAAACAACCAAGATGCCCTTCAACAGATGAATGGCTAAAGAAACTGTGGTACATATACACAATGAAATATTATGCAGCTGTCAGGAGAGATGAAGTCATGAAATTTTCCTATACTTGGATGTATATGGAATCTGTTATGTTGAGTGAAATAAGTCACACGGTGAGAGATAAACACAAAATAGTCTTTCTCATCTATGGGTTTTAAGAAAAATTAAAGACATTATTGTAATAAGACCCAGAGACAATAGAGTTAAGCACCACAAGGGCCAGAAGGACTGGCTCACAATTTGAAGCTCACCACAAGAGTAGTGAGTGCTGTTAGAGAAATAGCTACACTAACAACTAGCATGACAATGTTAAAGAATGAGAGAAGTAAGATTCCTGTTTTGAATGCAGGCAGAGTTGGAGAAGAAAGGGGGCATTGGTGGTGGGAATGTTGCACTGGTGAAGGGGGGTATTCTGTTTATGACTGAAACCCAACTACAAACATGCTTGTAATCATGGTGCTTAAATAAAGATTTATTAAAAAAAAAAAAAAGAATTCCTTCTTTCTTTGCTCCTCAGCCCTTCTGGTAAAGACTTTCTGCTGTTTCGTTTTGTTTTTTGGTTTTTGGGTCACACCTGGCCGTGCTCAGGAGTTACTCCTGGCTCTATGCTCAGAATTTGCTCCTAGCAGGCTCAGGGGACCATATGGGATGCTGGGATTTAAACTACCGACCTTCTGCATGCAAAGCAAATACGTTTACCTCCATGCTACCTCTCCGGCCCCGCCTTTCTGATTTATGAAGAAAAATTCTTCCTTTATCCTAAGCCAGACTTTACTATACTGCTCATTTTTATTTTTACTATTGTTCAATCATTGGTAGCTGTCATTAATTATGCATTCTGTTAAGTTTTAAATAAATCAGATTTCAATATATGATAAATGTTTCACCCTCTTTTAACAGATTAGCAAACTAAGAGCATGAGTAGTTACTTAGTAATAGGTGATAAAGACAACATTAAAACTCAAATCTGTCTGACTAGAATTCAATCTTGCCATCATACCATATGCATTCCCCCACTACATTTTGAATCAAGATGGTCCATATCCAAGAATCAAGCTATGTGTCCAACCACAATTGACTGAATTATGGAGATGCACTATTATTCACATTGGAATACTATGAAATGAATCAATGAAGGAACAATGAAATCAAGCGATTTGTTGTAATCTGGTTGGAACTGGAAAATATCATGTTGAGTGAAGTTAGCCAGAGAAAGAACACAGGATGATATCATTTATCTGTGGTATATAAAATAATGATAAGGAAATGTAATGTAATAATGGGAATACCTAAATCACTCTTTTTTTTCTTTTGGTTATAAATTTTGGGGCCACACCTGGCAATGTTCAGGGGCTATTTCTGGCTCTGTGCTCAGAAATTCCTGGCAGACTTGGGAACCATATGGGCTGCTAAGGATAGAATCTGGGTCCTCTGTATGGAAGGGGAATGTTTTACCTGCTGTGCTATTGCTTCACCCCTATAGATCACTCTTAATCCCAGAATTTAGGGTGGAGAAGGACAGAGAAGGAAAAATATCAAGTTGGGAGAAAGAAGATGAGAAAGGGAAGTAATGGGGAAATAGGGGTTGTGTTTTTCATTATATTAGTTATGTGGGAGAGTAGTATAGCTATAAATCCAAAGCATAAACATGACAACACTGAAAATATGAGATCTAAACTGCAACCACCAAACTTTGCAATGTGCCTCTCAAGGTGGGCAGGGGACTAGGGATGGAGA
>PVKC010018757.1:0-19473 GCA_004027635.1 Crocidura indochinensis
TCTTGTATCCTGGGCGCTATTTCCTTTGAGGTGCAGAAGCTTCTCAGCTTAATATATTCCCATCTGTTCATTTCTGCTTTCACCTGCTTGGAGAGTGCATTTCCCTCCTTGAATGTGCCTGTAGTCTCAATGTCCTGGAGTATTTTGCCTACATGTTGTTCTATGTATCTTATGGTTTCGGTCTGATATCAAGGTCTTTCATCCATTTGGATTTTATCTTCATACATGATGTTAACTGGGGGGTCTAAGTTCAATTTTTTGCAAGTGGCTAGCCAGTTGTGCCAACACCACTTGTATACTCTTAGATCAGCAAGAGAGACAAAGCAGAGATAAATCATCAGATTTGTTGGCAATCTTTTTTCTTCCTTTTATTTTGAAGTTTTTTTTTAAATGAGAACAAAGATGCAAAGAAAGAGGACAAGGTAAAAAGTTACAGTGGAAGACAATCACCCATAAGCTACAGAATTCTCAGAAGAAATCCCCTTGCTGACACCTTAATTTTGAACTTTCAGTCAAAGAATATTAAGAAAAATAAAACAAAACCCATGCACAATTACTTTGTCCCTGAAGTTCCCAGATTTTAGTACATTATAACATTTCTTAGTAGATTTCAAAGCAATCTAAAACCACAGAATTTATGTAACTCCTTTAACATTGAAGGCATAGCATTTTTTACAGATCCATGCACATGCATATTAGTTTAAGTTAACCTCAGTAGTTTAAGTGTTTTTTTTTAAGGATTAGAGTCAAAGGAACTCAGCAAAAATGGCATTAGAGTGGCCATTGTTGTTTGCATAAGCCCAGCAAAATATGGCAGTCATGGAAAAGAAAAGCCTTGTCTTAAATACAAGGAGACCTGAACCCTGAAGTTTTCTGGCATAAGACCAACTCTAGGTTCCAGGCATACTAGGTTGTCCAGCCCAAGTCATTGTCTGTAGTGTTGTTGGCAATCTATTACAAATGACTTGGGAGCAGGGGGATAAAGTAAGGAACAAAGACCTCATGAGAAAAGTGGATAGCCATGTGGCAACAGAAATAAATCTGAATCCATACCTCACACTAAAAATAAAATTAATTTAAGAGATTTCATGACCCTGTTATTAGATCAGAAACATATTATAAATAAAATATACTCAGATATTTAGAATCAAGACCCAAGAGAATTTTGAATAATCTCATTCCATTAAGACATAACAATAAAAATAAACATAAAATTATAAATTGGAATTATGGAAACTTAATAAAATCATTAAAATATGTTAGGTTAAAATACAAAAGACATTCTATGAAAGGCAGGAAATATTTTCACAAAATATGCCAATTTACAGAAAAATTGATATTACATATTAAATATTATAATACAAGACTACACATTAAATTATATAAATCATTGGTAAAGTTTGTCACCAAAACCAGCAAATAACCTCATTATTAAAGGGAAAGGAACAGAATTTTGCACAAATTGGAAATATGTACTGCTTAATTACCATAGGGAAATTCTCATTATCATTTATTGTCAGGTAAATGAAAATCAAGCAGCAATGAGTATCACCTCACACCAGTGAAGATGGCTTGGATCTAGACAGACAAACGAAAAGCCCACTTTCTAGAACACAATGCTAAGGGATGTGGTGACAAAGGAGACTTAACTCTCTATTGGTATGAGTTGTATGGTTCAGTCCCTATGGAAGATGGTACAAATATTTTCAACAATGTCTCTATGACCACAAAATAAAAAAATTCAAGCAAATCATAAAAATAGGACTGGTGAGAAAGTACAATGATAGGGAGTGATCTCTGAGTATAGAGCTGTGAGTGAGCCCTGATTACCATCAGTTGTGAACAAACAAGAAATGTAATAAAATTCTCATATGATCCCATGATCTACCTTCTTACCACCTGTCCCTAGAACAAAAAACATTAATTCAGACAAAGAAGTCCACACAAATCTAGTGTATTGCAATGCTTAGTACAATAGCCAGGATATGGAGAGAGTCAAATGCTCAAGACCAGAGATACAAAGAAATTGCATTGACAATAGGATACTAAGCAGATATAAGAAAAGATAAAATAATGCAGTCATTGTAGCTTGAACTAAAATAGAAGGTAGCATAGTAAACAAAATAAACCAGAAATAAATAATACCAGATGATATCACTCATCAGATATATATAGAAACAAAGGCAAAGTAATACTTTCACATAATTATAGTAAACCTTTGGTCCTGGATTAAATTGAGAAAGCAAGTGGGGCAGGGGATGTGGGGCCTGAGGATGTTTTAGAAGTGATGTAAGGACAATGGGCACTATGAGAGATGTGCATTTGCATCATAGATCATAACCATAAACATCAACACTATTGTCAACATGTGACATACTGAGAATAGAGATATAATAAAATTTCAGGTTCTGATTACAGCAGCAAATAACCCTACACATCAGGAATCCTGTTTTATCAATCCCAATGAGCAAATATTTAGATACCTGAGCAGCTTAGCAAACACATTTCTTAGAAAAGAATTACTCGGGCCCGGGAGATAGCATGGAGGTAAGTCGTTTGCCTTTCATGCAAAAGGTCATCGGTTCGAATCCCGGTGCCCCATATGGTCCCCTGTGCCTGCTAGGAGCAATTTCTGAGCATGGAGCCAGGAGTAAACCCTGAGCACTGCTGGGTGTGACCCAAAAACAAAAAAAAAAACAAAAAACAAAAAAAAAAAAGAATTACTCATGCCTCAATCCCATAACACAATTGATTGAATTAGAGCATAGATAGCATATATAAATATTCCAGTTTGTAGCAGAGACATAAACAAATTGAAATAAACCTATTTATTGATGATAATGTAAAACACTTCATCAATCCACTTATTACCACCATATGTGCCCCCCAAGGTAACAGTGATTTGTTAAAATATATATTTATAAAACTTTTTTTGGTTTTGGGGTCACATCCAGCAGTGCTCGGGGTTACTCCTGGCTCTACACTCAGAAATCATTCCTGGTAGGCTCAGGGAACCATATGGGATGCCGGGATTCGAACCACCATCCTTCTTCATGCAAGGCAAATGCCCCACCTCCATGCTCTCTGGCCCTATTTATAAAATCTTTTAATTTAATTTAATTTAAACCTTTATTTAAGAACCATGATTACAAGTGTGATTGTAGTTGAGTTTCAGTCATAAACAGAACACCCCCTTCACCAGTGCAGCATTCCCACCATCACTGGTCCTTCCACCTTCCCAACCCCTGCTTGTATTTTTTGCAGTTGCTTTATTAGATGTGAGTATGCATACGAATATAACATATTTTTATACATACAGACTTATTGAATTCATACAATTTGTGAGAATAATAGAGCATGTACATAAGATCATTTGGGATCAAATCTAGTCATTGAGATATATAGGTCATCTACTCTACAAATTGAATCACATCCTTAACCTCCTCCTTTGTCTTCTTTTTTCTTCTCTTCTTTTTCTTCTTCCTTCTCCTTTTCTTCCTCATCTTTTTCTTCTTTCTCTTCTTCCCCTTCTTACTGTTCTTTGCCCTCTTCTCACTCTCCTTCCTCCTCCCATTTTTCTTCTTCCTTTTCATCTTCCTCCTCTTCTTCTTAATATTCTTCACAATATTCTCCTTACTTTTCTTCACCTTATTCTTACTCTTCTTTGTCTTATTTTTCTTACTCTTCTTTGCCTTATTCTTCTTAAAATTTTTCTTCCTCCTCTTCCTGTTTTCACTCTTCCTCCAATTCCTCTTATTATTCTTGTTCTGGGTTTCTGGAACTTCATTGATTCCTTTGTTGTTACTGTTGAGTTTATCAAAGACTTCTATTCTCATTGATTTACATTCTTTGAGTAGTTTAGACATTGTGTGATCATTTGCTTTAAGGTTCTCTTCCAATCTCTTCTGCTGTATGGAGTTGTTCTGCATCTCATCCTCTGGCTCACTGACCCCGTTTGCAGCTGCTGTTACTCCAGTGGAGAGGCTTTCCATTGAGGTATTCAATTCATAAGCTGAGTTTTTCAGACCTGCTATTTCAGTGTGAAATTTTCTATCGTCAAATCCTCTTGATTCTTATTTGTGCTCCATTCAAGTCTATTTATCACTTTCTGTTTGCTGAGGAGAATATAAGTTACAATAGTCTTAGTTTCATTGCATACGCCCAACCCTATTTTATCTGTATTTGGTAAAGTTAAGAAAGTACTCTCTGATTCATTGGTTGTAAATAACAAGCTGTTTAATATTCAGATCTTTAAATGATTTTCCATGTCTGTTAGTATTTCATTTCTATTTTCAGTGCATCATGATATGAAAAGATAGTTGATACAATTTCTATCTTCTTGATTGTATGGAGGTATGTTTTATGGCACTGTAGTAGTATACCTTGGAGAATGTCTTGTGTGCACCAAAGAAGAATGTGTATTCGGCTTCTGGGGATGGAAAAGCCTACATATAATCTACTAAGCCACTCTCTTCCATTTCTTTCTTCAAAGCCAGCATATTCTTGTTAAATTTTATCTTGTTTGATCTATCAAGAGATGACAGGGCACCTGTCTTCCAATATTATTGTGTTGCTGGTGATATCTTTTATCAAGTAAATTATCAATGGTTTTAAGTATTTTCTGGGACCTCTTTGAATGCATATATGTTGAGAAGTATGATTTCTTCTTCCTGTGCATATCGCTTGATTATTATGAAAAGCCCATCTCTATTTCATATAAACATCTTAAGCCTAAAGTCTGTGTTGTCTGATATTAATATAGACACCTACCCCTTTTAAGAACGTTGTTTGAAGGATCGTCCTCCAACTTTCAACTTAAATCTGTTTTTGCTCTGACTATTCAGATGTTTTTCTTGTAGCAACAAAAGCTTAGATTCAATTTTCTAATATTTTGCCCATCTATGTCTCTTAGTTGGTGCAATTAGTCCATTAATTTTGAGAGGATTATTGTCATGGTATCTTGTAAGAGTTTGTCATGTTGTTGGTTCTCCTTTAAGGCAAAGGAGACCCTTAAGTTATATTTAAGTTTATTTTGTGTCTCTACATTTTTGAGCTGTTCTTTATCCATGAAACTCGGTATACTTCCTTCAACTCTGAATTAAGTCTGATTATGTGAAGTATTCTTGGCGAGGCATTTCTTTGCCATGTGGGAATCATCAGACACTAGAACTCATTATCTTGGCATTTCTTTGAAGATGTACCATATAGAGTTAAATCTCTGGGATGAGCAGACTACTGAGTAGGTAAGGACAATATTTTGTTACAACTGATCATTGGACAGATTATTTGGACATTTTCTGACCAGCTTAATCACAGTAAATAGATAATAGGGTTTTAATAGGTCATATTGGGCAACAGTGTACATTTTAACAATGCCCTCAAGATGAATCACAGATACTTCTTCACTCATGATTGAAAATAAACAGAGGAAGTCTTATAAATACCTCCTAGTTCAATGTCCTGCACTAGCACTAGCTTCTTGCCACATTCCATGCTTCTGTGCATTGATAGGCATTGTATTCTTTCCTTAGGTGGGATATCAGGTGCTCCATAGTGTCAATATGGTAGATAACCACTGAGAAGGTGATGGGATACCATGCACTTTTTCCAGAGGGCACTTCTATATTTACTATTCTTTGACTTAAGGAGACTACTCTCATAGTGCTAATAGATTCATTGTTAGGCTAAAGTGATGACAAAGGGGTAGGCAGTCAGGTGACAGAATAAATTTATAAAATACTTAAGGTATATTACTTGGGGGTAAGAAATAACCCAACCAAAGGGACCTTTCCAAGTGACCTTGATTGAGTTGTACCCACTAATTTATCCTCCTCCTAGATCCAATGGGAGAACATAGAAAGCCATACAAACTGAGGCTAGAGAATTTTTAAATTTTAGGTGATATGATATGTATTTTTCTCCTATCCTGTCATAAAATAAAAAATGTGCCAGGTACTAGTAAAAGACAGAGAGAACAAATACATACACAAAAGTATGAAGTTCTCACTTGTCTAAATTTTGAGTGCGGAAGAAGATGGTGAGATAGAAGGTGTCAGGAAAGAGCTGTCTTAGACATACCTTTTTTATTTGCAGGGTAATGTTACAACCCACTCAGGAAGGGCAGACACCAGAAGTGCTCCTTAGCCTTCGTAGATGTAGTGCACTCCTGAAATTAAGAATTATTTTCCCCAAAAGGCCCGCTTAAGAGTAGTCAAAAAAAAAAGTTGACCCTTTTGCGTGGATTGTTTGGTTATAATTCTAAATGTGGCTGTAACTATATCTCTCTTTATTTTTGACCATTATTAGAAATCAGGCTTCAGTATTTCTTTCTAACAAAGGAAGACAGTATCAAATCCCGCCCAAAAGTTCTTCCACTGACCAGTTCTCTCTGATCTGTGCCACCCTGGCGCCATGATCATGTTTTTTCCAAAACTCAGCTCAGGATGAAAACAATTTTTAGTTTTCCCCCAAAACTCTAAAACATTTCTCTTTCCCTGAAAACTACCTGTTTTTCTCCTGCTTACCCAAAACTTCTCTCTTCCCTGAAAATTACCTGTTTTCTCCTGCTTACCCAAAACTTCCCACTTCCCTGAAAATTACCTGGTTTTCTCCTGCTTACCCAAAACAAAACTAACCCACAACAGAACTTCTTTCTACCCTCAGTATCCATCGGTTCTTTAATATGTAGATTTTAGCTAGTGCTTTCCATTGTGCTCCCCCAACCATCTCCCATTTTCTTTGATCTCCCAAAAATCACTCTGCATTCAGAGTTCAACTTTAAAAGTCACTCAGCATGGGGGCCGGGCGGTGGCACTGGAGATAAGGTGCCTGCGCTAACCTAGGACGGACCGCGGTTCGATCACCTGGTTCCCCATAACCCCTGAGCATCACCTGGTGTGGCCCCCCCCCCAAAAAAAAATAAAAGTCACTCAGCAGAAAAAATAAATTTTCCTTGGTCTTCTTAGACTCATATCCCCATACATCATGTGTGGTAATTCATTTCTACAATAATATTCCGTTTTTCTGTCTACTTCATGATCCCACTCTCTTCCCGTGAAAGGCTCTCAGACTCCATGAAGAAGCTGTTTAGAGACGCTGGCCGTCTGCAACAGGATAAGGTGAAAGCTTGAAAATGACTAAGCTTGAAGACTACCTGGAAGGAATCGTTAACATTTTCCACCAGTATTCAGCCAAAGCAGGTCATATTGACACCCTCATCAAGGGCGAGATGAGCCAGTTGATCACAAAGGAAATGCCTAACATCCTCAAGGTAAGTGATGCTTCTTTCATCTCAGTTTTGTGAGCCTCCATGCCTTGAGAGTGTTTCAGAACCTGAATGTGGTGCTGGGGAAGGGTGGGTTCTTGTTAGAGCTTCTACCTGTAAAAAAGGGAATCTTTATCTCATTGACTCTTAATTATAACTATGAGAGTGGATAGCACTCTCATACAGTTAACTATAGCCTTCCCTCTAGACCTGGCCATATGTGGCCTCTAGAATAAGATAGCTCATGCTAGTGGTTACTTACATCTTTTTTTGAAGTCTCCAGCACAGTTTTTCTAGCACAGTTTTTGTGAATAGGTGATAAACCTCTGAACAGAACTCTGCTGGACAAAAGTCATAAAGAATGTGGAAAGGAGTTTCACTGCACCATCTGTGTTCTTTCCTTTTAGGAATCCAAAGATCAAAGTTCTATCGGCAAAATATTCCAAGAACTGGACAGAGATAGAGATGGATTCATTAGCCTTGATGAATTTCTAAACCTGGTGGCCAAAGTGCTAATGACAACCCATAACAATAAACACAGACCAATTTCTGTTGGGCATTTACTAGCAATGTACCCAAGATGATCCCTTCTTCTTAGCAAAGCCCATGCTGGCTCTGGAAAACTAATAATTAATAAACCCTGTTCTTGAAAAAATTTTAATATCTCTGTGTCCATTGTTTGTGTATGCCATTTATTTCAAAACAGGACCATACCTCACCCATATATACTGACCTAACTAGATTCATTTAGATTCATGACAGTCAGAATTTATTAAATTCTAGCATTTAGTTCTTATTCATTCAACAAATATTCAATGAATGTTTTTGACCAGGAATGAGTTACATTTCCTCTTGAGGATCTGAAAAAGGTAGGATGCAATAAGGAAAATAAAGTACATAGGTAATAACATGAAAATTAATGACATGTTATAAGGACTAAAATTTTTAACTTGGGGCAGGAGTAATGCAGCAGTTAGGCGTTTAACTTGCTTGCATCTGACATAGCATGGACTGCAGTTTGAGCCCCCAGCATCCCATAGTTCCCCAAGCCAGAAACGATTTCTGAGCACATAGCCAAGAGTAACCCCTTAACATCATCGGGTGTGGCCCAAAATCCAAAAAAAAAAAACCCAACATAAATCTATAGAAAACAAAGACAATGTGACAAATTTCTACACTCAGGAATGAATTAATCCGACCATTTTTTCTTCAGTTTTCTCAATATGAGGAGAGATAGAACAAGGGATGAGGGAGACAAAAACTGGGAAAAGAGATTTAGTTCTGTCCAACATTGCAAAGAAAACAAAGACTTTTCTCACAGATTCTACTTTGTTCTAAGTCATGTGCTTATGTCTTTTTCTAGACAAGAATGTTAGGTTACACCTTATTTTTATCAAAATAAATATCACTTTTGGTTTCCATGTATGTATTTGTTCACAACTTGGTTTCAAACAAAACAAAGATCATACCAGTTCCTTTGTGTGTGTATGTATGTATATATAATATATATATTTCTTTTTACAACTTGGCTTTACCTTCAAAACGAGATTGTCTTACATGAAAACCTGGGTGAGTCTGGTTCAGGATAGCCTGAACTATCTGTACTTGGCTCTTACTGCCACACCTGGGGTGGACTCTATACTCAATAAAAAGAAATAAAACCAGTTAGGGCAGACAGCTTGCAGGACAGACAAGGTCGAAGAGATCTAGACTATATGTGTTCCATCCTCAGTCCCGTTTGGATAATTTCATGTGCGACCCTGATGCAGATTCAATCCCTGGGGTTGGAGATACTGCTTGTGGGGTGATTTCACAACAGAGGTTCCCAAAATTATTTGGTCTACCATTCCATTTTCAGAAAAAATTTACTAGAAATACACATTTGTGGCAAAGAGAGGAATTTGGGTTTTACTAATTGTTGATCAAATCAGGGTTGGCCATGTGCAAAGAAAGTAAGGACTTTAATCTGTAGGCTATAGATCCACCAAAAATAAACCCATATTATTTTACTCAAACCTATGCAAATGATCCTCATTTGCACTTGAGGCAACAATATGTCCTTGAGACAGTTTCTCTAAGTTCAAGAATGCTTTAGGACCATGTTGTAGCCCTTCCCTCATCTTTTATTCTTTTTCTTTTTGTATCTGAATCTTTTGATGTGATAAGTTTTTATCTGTTGTCTTCTTCCTGATTGCAGTCTTAATATAAGAATAAGAAAATTGTTCCTGACACTTAGTAAGTGTTCCACCGATAACTCACATAGATGAATGGGAATAAATATGGTTATAGGTTTTCTACCAGAAGGCAACAGTAACAAATATAACTTCCATGGGCAGAATTGATCTCCTAGAATGGGCCAGATGAGATAGTACAAAAGATTCCAGTTTGTAGCAGAGACACAAATAACTTGAAATAAATATATTCATTGATAATAATGTAAAACACTACATCAATCCTCTTAGTAACACAATTTGTACCCCCCAAGGTAGCAGTTATTAGTTAAAAATATATTTATAAAATCTTGGGATACATAACTTGCTTCTCAAAATTCAAAGGCTAAAGAATGAAACTTAAAAGAAAAAATGTTCATTATTGTTAAATAGTTTTATAGAGTCATTATATTTTATTAACATTTAACATATTCCACTTTAGATATGTGGCCAATAACTCAGTTGATGATATGATTATATACATATTATGTGCCAACACCATACACTCGACCACAGTGTCTGCTTCCCTCCACCATTATCCCCTTGTCCCCATCCTCAAGCACTACTCTTTTCTCACTTCTGATCCATGGTAGTTTCAGTCCCAAGTTTTAGTTTTTGCCATCACTTGATTAAATATTACAGGCATCCTATAAATCTGTCAGCAGATGATTTATTGAGTGAATTGTGATAAATCTTCATAATAGAATATGTAGTATTGGAAAAAGTAAATTAGAAATAATTGGCTATGAATTGATTTTAACATACATAGTTAAGGAACCAAAACCATAACAAAAGAAGTGAGAGCAATTTATTCTATACTTGGAAAACCCTAAAGACTCTACCAAAGAGCTTCTAGAACCAATAGATTCATATAGCAATGTGAAAGGCTAGAAATTCAACACACTAAAATCAATGGCCTTTTTATACATCAGTAATGATAGGGAAGAAATGTATATTAAGAAAACAACCCCATTCACATTAGTGCCACACAAACTCAATTATCTTAAAGTTAACTTGACAAAAAATGTATTATCTCTGTCCTCCAGGTTTAGGGAACATGGAAGAAGAATTTCTCCCTAATCTTCTCCTTTGTCCAGAATTTGAACATATATGGCCTAGGGTCTACAGTTCCTTGGTGTTTTGTCTGCCTAGAAAAAACAATTCTTAAGAAAATGAAGGTTTTAATTTTGATTTCTTTAAGTTTTTTTTTAATGTGAAACCAATTTTGAGTCATGACTTACCTTTTATTTTTAATGACCATTCTAAATGAATTAATTTATTTAAACACCATGATTACAAACATGTTTTTGGTTGGCTATTTTTTTTGGGGGGGCACTCCCATTTGATACTCAAAGGGGACCATATGGGACGCCAGGGGATCAAACCGCTGTCCTTTCTTGGCTACAGCTTGCAAGGCAGACACCTTACCTCTAGCTCCACCTCACCGGCCCCTTTAGTTGGGTTTTAACCCTAAAATGGTACACCCATTGCTACTGGATTCAACTCCAAAAGTATCCCCAGATTGAGCACAGTACTTGAAGACACTGACTGCTGCAAATCATTTTTCAGACTCCATAAGATCATGCAGGATGAAAATATGCCCTGCATCTTATAACCCTCATCTTATAACTATCTAAAAGACTAAATGGAGGGGCCCGGGAGATAACATGGAGGTAAGGCGTTTGCCTTTCATGCAAAAGGTCATTGGTTCGAATCCCGGTGCCCCATATGGTCCCCCGTGCCTGCCAGGAGCAATTTCTGAGCATGGAGCCAGGAGTAACCCCTGAGCACTGCCGGGTGTGACCCCAAAACTACAAAAAAAAACTTAAAAAAAAGACTAAATGGAGATATCTATATTTTCCTTGTATGTTTAATTCCTAATTTTTTAAATTTCATCAACATTTACTAATTCTATGCAAAACAGCAACAACAACAACAACAAAAAAACATACACACACAATTGCCACATCTCCCCTCTTTTTTCTTTTCCTTTTTATAAAATTATATTTTTAGGGCCCCTGCCTTATTATTTATTTTACAGAATCATAGAACATGAATCATCTGGTTCTGCCTCACATTCATCTGTCTTCGTGCAAACTAAGAAAAAAGAAAGTAATGTGAATGGAACTTAGGAGCCAAACAGTCAGGAACATAGAGAAGAAATATAAAAGGGAGAGCCCTAAGAACCAAACCAATATCAATGACAGTAGAATCAAGAGACCCAAACTATAATAAGCTGTTCACAAAATGGACCTGTTATACTAGTAGTTTAGGGGTATGGAAAGCATGCTGGGAACTATGGTAGAGGGAAGTCAACATGGGTGGTGGGAACGGCCCTAATTCACTGTCACTATGTAACTGAAATCCACCTATGAAAGACCTGTAATTTACATTAGTCTCAATAAAAAAATTAAAATTAAAATAGAATACTCCCATTAGGTCCGGAGAGTTAGCATGGAGGTAAGGCGTTTGCCTTGCATGCAGGACAGTGGTTTGATTCCCGGCATCCCATATGGTCCCAGAACCTGCTGGGTGTGATTTCTGAACGTAGAGCCAGGAGTAACAGCTGAGCGCTGCCAGGTGTGACCCAAACACCAAAATAAAAAAAAGTATATCTCCCTTTACCAGTCCATCCTTCCCACCACCAATGTCCCCACACATCTGTCCTTTCCCATCTCTGCCTGTCTTCAAGGCAGGCATTCTATTTCTATCACTCATTACCATTGTCATGATAGTTGTTGGTGTAGCTATTTCTCTAACTGCACTCACGAATCTTTGTGGTAAGTTTCATGGACTGGTCCTTTCAAACCTCATCTCTATTGTCTCTAGGTATTACTATGTTACTATATTTTTGTTGGTTTTTTAAGCCCACCCCCTTTACTATATTTTATTTGCTTATATCTCACAGTCAAGTGAGACCATTTTGTGTCTATCTCTCCCACATTACTTTTATTTATTATTAATAGTAATAATAAATATATGTCTATCCATGTATAGGAACACTTTATTTTAGGACTTCATTTTTCCTAGTGGATAAGTAGTATTCCATTGTGTATATGTATCACTGTTTCTTTAGCCACTCATTTGTTGTTGGGCATCTGGGTTGTACCCAGCGTTAAACCCTAGTTTCAACAATAATACATTGCATTACAGGTGGCTTACTAATTTTATCTCTGGCTTCCATGTGCTGCCTTGAGCCCAGTAGAACTCAAAGCAAAGCAGCATTGTTCCAGGAACAGATCTTCCTATTTTCTGTGTTGGAGAACATTTCTTCCACTTGGAGATATTAAGAAATATCCCCTGTAAGTAATCCTCTGGTTTTAAAGTCACTATATAAACTGAATAAGAAAGCTACAGTCAAAGCACTTCAGGAGCCCTTTCAAACAATTTACAGTCAGTTAACCTTTTCATTGGGTTAAGAGCATCTCTTTTCTTCTAAATAAGCCTTCTTTCGTACAAAAAATTTGAAAGTAACCATATAGTCAAATCTCATGGAAGGACTGGTCATTGACCTGGTCTACCAAGGGCTTTATCTTTATCAGTATGTATTGTATCTGTTTTATAATTACACATTTTCTTTCCCCATACTTAGAAGAGCAGAATATTAAACCCAAAGGTTGTTTAATATTCTACTTGTTCCTAGATATTAGATTTTTTGCTGCTTTGGTACCTCCATGATTAAAAATTAATAAAAAATTCAAATCATACTCAAAAGACAAATTCTAATGTTCATTTTTAAGTATGGAATGAAGACAGGGATGCCCATCACCTTTTTCTTTTAAATTTTGTATTGATCATCCCATTCAGTGTAAGTAGACCCCCAAAATGAAGGATAATAGGGATAGACATAAGGTAAGTAGAGTATATACAAATATATTGCGTATGGTTTATACATTTCACTGTCTCCTTTGTTTCATCGCCTTCATGGTTACTACTGTGTCCCTACCAATTTCAACAGATTTCTTTCCTTGAGGTTCATAATGTCCTTTCAGGAGGACACAGTTCTGTGTAGTTATCTCTTAGAAAATCTTTCCCACAGCTACATCTAGAACCCCATGCTTGAAAAAGGAAAAGTGGTGCCACAATGTAATATTCAGAAACATTTGGATACTCTGAGTTCTTGCCTAAGAAAAGAGGTTCAAAAACTAAGAAATTTACTGTCTGACACAAGGACTACAAAAAATCATTCTGATGTTACTTGTGAGCAGAACTAACACTTAGGTTCACAGAAATAAAAAGTTACAAAAAGATTTTGTTTGAGTTATTTTTCTATAGAATAGTAAGTAACATTCTAGTTACTCTGATGTCCAAGAGTTTGTGTTCTGCAAATTAGGCCGAACACAATGTAATTCTCAGAAAAAATCTGATACACACACAATTTCTTCCTGTAAGGAGATCGTTTTTTTCTAGAGATCCTATTCTCCTTTCCTTGCCATCTCCCCTCTAGAACCATTCACAGTTGGAAGAAAATCTACAGACAATTCATTACTGATTATTTGTTAAGATATGAGATATCCTTGAAACATCTCCAGTGTGTCCAGATCATGATTATGCTATTGATATTATACTTTCCTGTGTAAAGACATAATAGATAAATAAATAACCACATTGAATGATTCAGATCCCCCCAAAAAAATGAACAGTAAAGGGGCTCACAGTGTCCTGCAGTGTTTCCCAAAATGGCAGAAACTGTCAAAAGGGTTAATTTCCTTCTTGGTTGCAATTAGGATCACTAAGATAGTTAACTTTGGTGTGATTGTTATCATTTCTGTTTGCTGAGGAGAATATAAGTTACAATAGTCTTACTTTTACTGCATATAGTCAGCCCGTTTGATCAGTATTTGGTAGAGCTAAGAGAGCCCTCTCTGATTCATTGATTGTTAAATAGTTAGCTGCTTTATTTCAATGTCTGTTTGCATTTCATTTCATATATCATTTCATCAAGATATATACATATACATATATATTAAGTCACTCTTTTTGTATAGTATATTCTTTTTGTATAGTATATTCTTATTGAGTTTTATCTTGGCTGACCTATGAAGAAGTAACAGGGCTGTGTTAAAAGCTTCCAATATTATTGTGTTGCTGTTGATATCTTTCATTAAGTAAATTATCAATGGTTTTATGTATTTTCTGGTCCATCTTTTGGTGCATATATGTTGAGAATTGTGATTTCTTCTTGCTCTGCATATCACTTGATTATTAAGAACTTACAACTCTGTCTCATAAACTTTTTAAGGCTCAAATCTGAGATTCTGATAATAGTATGGCCACTCCAGCCCTTTTAAGGAAGTTGTTTGTTTGAAGGATCACCCTCCACCTTTGACTTACACATGTGTTGTTTTTCTTGCAGCAGCAATAAGTTGGATTTAATTTTCTGATATTTTGTCACTCAGTGTATCAGAATTGGTGCATTTAGTCCATTGATAATTGAGAGTATTATTGTCATGGGATCTTGTGTCATTTTTTGAAGGAGTTTGTCATATTGTTGGGCATGCTTTGCCTTAAGGAAGACCCTTAAGTTATTTTTTTTACATGGTTTTAAGTCTCTACATTTGCTGAGCTGTTGTTTATACATGAAGCTCAGTATACTTCCTTTAAATCTTAATTAAATTCTGATTATGTGAAGTATTCTTGGTGAGGCATTTCTTTGGCAGATGGGAGTCATCAGACACTAGAACCTGTTATCTTGGCATTTTTTGAGGGAATACGATATAAAGTTAAATCTTTGGGATGAGTAGATTAATGAATCGGTGAGTAATGATAATATTCTGTTTACACTGAGCAAAGGGCAGCATGTCTGGATATTGTCTGGCCAGCTTAATTACAGTCACAGATTTTAGTCACAGGTTTTAAGGCTCCTATTGAGCAAGAGTTTACTTTCTAATAATAACCTCAAGGTAAATCAGAGATGCGTCTTTACTCATGATTGAAAGTAAACAGAGTCTGTCCTATAAATACCTCCTAGATCAATGTCCTGCACTAGCAGTAGCTTCTTGAAACACTCCATGCTTCTATGAATTGGTAGGTATTATATTCTTTCCTTAGCTGGGATATCAGGTGCTCCAAGCTGTCAATATGGTAGATAATCTCTGAGAAGATGGTGGGATACCATGCACTTTTTCCAGAGCTCAATTCTATGTTAACAGTTCTTTGACTTAAGGAGAAAAACTCTCATAGTGCTAATGGACACAATGTTATCGTAAAATGATGGCAAAAGTGTAGGCACTTAGATAGTGTAAGTCTGTAAAGGATTTAAGGTATTTAACTTGGAGCTAAGTAAAAGCCCAAGCACAGATACCTTCACGGGTGATCTTGAATGAGTGGTACTCATTAATTTATACTCTTAGGATACAATGAGAGAACATAGGAAGCCATAGAAAGTGAGGCTAGACAAGGTTTTAGGCTTTAGGTGATAGCATATGTATTTTTATCTTTCACATTTCATAAAGTAAAAAGTGAACCAGGGACTAAATACAGGGTAGAGAAAACAAAAATAACACAAAAATATGGAGTTATCACTAGTCTAAATTTTGGATGTCGAAGAAGATGGTGAGGTAGAAGGGGTCAAGAAAGAGCTGTCCTAGACATTCCTTATTTCTGCAGGTTAAGGTGAAATTTTGAAAATGACTAAGCTCGAAGACTTCCTGGAAGAAATCATCAACGTCTTCCACCGGTATTCAGTCCAAGTGGGGCATGCTGACACCCTCAGCAAGGGCGAGCTGGGCCCCCTGATCACACAGGAAATGCCCAACATCCTCAAGGTAAGTGATACTCTTTTTTATCTCAGTTTTGTGAGCCTCCCTGCCTTGAGAGTGTTTTAGGACCTGAAGGTGGATTCTTATTATTGCTCCAACTGTAGAAAAGGGAATCTCTATCCTATTAATTCACTTCGTTTCTTCATCACTCACAAATGTACTCCCTGGACTGTTTCTTATCGATAATTATAAGTATATTATATTATAATTATATAGTGGAGAGGGTGGTTAGTGAATTGTAGCCTTTTCTCCAAGCCTGTTTATATGTGACCTCTTGACTAAGTTGGCTCTTGCTGGTGGCTACTTCCTTCTTTTGTTGAAATCTTCAGCACAGTGTTTGTTAATAGGTGAAAAACCTCTGAACAGAACTCTGAGGAACTAAAGTCATAAAGAATGTGGGAAGGAGTTTCACTGCACCATCTCTGTTCTTTCCTTTTAGCAATTCCAAGATCGAAGTTCTATTGACAAAATATTCCAAGAACTGGATACAGACAGAGATGGAGAGATCAGCTTTGATGAATTTGTAAAACTGCTGGCCAAGGTGCTAGTGACAACCCATAACAATAAACACAGACCATATTAATTTCTGTTGGGCATTTACTAGCAATGTATCCAAGATTTTCCCTTCTTCTCAGCCAAGCCCATTCTGGTTCTAGAAAACTAAAAATTAATAAACGTCTGATCTTCAAAATTTCTTAATGTCTCTGTGCCCATTGTTTGTCTATACCATTTATTTCAAAACAGGACCATACCTCACCCATATATAATTACCTAACTAGATTCATTTAGATAGTAACTGGTCTGGAGTGAGAGAGTAAAGGCATCATATCCTGTATTTCACTTATCTTTTAACAGAATTGTGAAAGAGGTGATTTTATTCTATATTCAGCCAATGAAGAGACTCAGATATAAACACCTGACAGATCTAGCAAGAAATAGGGCTATTATTACATTCCTGTATGTTTGTAAGTATGAGTCTGGTTAAAACTTGAAGCATTCGGGGCCCAGGAGATAGCATGGAGGTAAGGCGTTTGCCTTTCATGCAAAAGGTCATCGGTTCGAATCCCGGTGCCCCATATGGTCCCCAGTGCCTGCCAGGAGCAATTTCTGAGCATGGAGCCAGGAGTAACCCCTGAGCACTGCCAGGTGTGACCCAAAAACAAAACAAAAACAACAGCAACAACAACAACAACAAAAAACTTGAAACATTCTGTTCTCAGAGCTTCCAACCATTGGGTTTTAAGAATAAGGATTGCCTTTCTGTTCTTCTCGTTACCCTCTATTATCTCTGTCCTCCAAGTTTAGGGAGCAGGGAAGAAGAATTTCCCTTTTATTCTTCTCCTTTGTCCAGGATTTGAACAGGCATGGCTTAGGTCCTAAAGTTCCTTGGTGTTTTGTCTGCCTGGAATGAACAATCCTTAAGACAATAAAGATTTTTCATTTGATTTCTTTAAGTTTTATTTATTTTTTTAATGGTTTTTGGGCCACACCCGGCGGTGCTCAGGGGTTACTCCTGGCTATCTGCTCAGAAATCGCTCCTGGCAGGCACGGGGGACCATATGGGACACCGGGATTCGAACCAGCCACCTTAGGTTCTGGATCGGCTGCTTGCAAGGCAAACACCGCTGTGCTATCTCTCCGGGCACAAGTTTTATTTTTAATGACCATTTTTTAATTAATTAATTTATTTATTTATTTAAACACCATGATTACAAACATGTTTTTAGTTAGGTGGTTTTTTTGTTTTCTTTTTTTGTTTGTTTGCTTTGGTTTGGTTTTGGTTTTTCTGGCCATACCTGTCTGATGCTCAGGAGTTACTCCCGGCTAAGCGCTCAGAAATTGCCCCTAGCTTGGGGGGACCATATGGGACGCCAGGGGATCGAACCATTGGCTAGTGCTTGCAAGGTAGACAACTTACCTCTAGTCCACCTCGCCGGCCCCTTTAGTTGGGTATTAATCCTAAAATGGTACACCCCTTGCTACTGGATTCAGCTCCAAGTGTATCCCCAGATTGAGGACAGTACTTGAAGACACTGACTTCAGCAAATCATTTTTCAGACTCCATAAGACCATGGTGCAGGATGAAAATATGCCCTAGATCTTCTACCCCTCAGTCTACCTCAAAAGAGTTAATGAAGATATTTATATTTTCTTTGTATTTTTAATTCCTAATAGTTGTAACTCTTAGTGTATATTTCCATATGTATATGTAGCATCCCATCCCCCTTATTTTTTCTTGTTTTTAAATACAGTAGACTGACTTGGACAATTATAACTGAACAGAACTTTCCTTGGATCCATAAAGAAAGACCTTGGGTTTTGACAACTAACAATCCCGGAGCCTATAGTCAGTCTCATGACGGTATGCTTCAAGGGTAGAAACACCCTGTATATCTCTTAGACCAAGAATTTTTGTTAATATCCTCAACATTTACTAAGCCTATGCAAAACAGCAACACCACCAAAGACACACAATTGCCACATCTCCCCCTCTTTTTTCGTTTCCTTTTTTATAAAATTATATTTATAGGGTCCTGCCTTATTTATTAGTTTTTTTTACAGAATCATAGAACATGAATCATCTGGTTCTGCCTCGCATTTATGTGTCTTCGTACAAACTGTGAAAAAAGAAAATAATGTGAATGGGACCGAGGAGCCATAAAAAAGGGACAACCCTAATAACCCAAACCAATATCAACGACAGTAGAATCAAGAGACCCAAACTATAACAAGCTGTTCACAAAATGGACCTGTTATACTAGTAGTTTAGGGGTATGGGATGCATGCTGGAAACTATGGTGGAGGGAAGTCAACATTGGTGGTGGTAACGGCCATAATTCAATGCCACTATGTAACTGAAATCCACCTATGAAAGACTTGTAATTTACATTAGTCTCAATGTTTTACTGTGTGTATTTTAATGTACTTAGCCTGTTTTTTAAAATGTATGTTATGCATTTATGCTTTTATACTTGTGTGTAGGGAAGGTTAATAGGGACAGAAAGTTCCCCCCAAATAGTTTAATAGGTATAGGAACATGGAAGTTCTGGAATAGTGCTTGGTAAAAAAGCATTAAGAAATTTAAGTTACAGGTATATGGTATATTTTGCAAAAATGTTATGTTTTTGAAAAGGGCTGGTATGATAGATTTTCACTTTGTGACATTGTTGCATTGGAAATATTACCCGCTTTAGGCTATAGGCGAAAGCTACATAACTTATGCCTTTGTCTTTATGTA
>PVKC010018758.1:0-19474 GCA_004027635.1 Crocidura indochinensis
CTACCCTGATCAGTGATTGGGCCCTACTCTAGGGTGGGACCTGGCTTTCTGGACCCACCCTGATCCTACCCTGATCAGTGATTGGACCCTACTCTAGGGTGGGACCTGGCTTTCTGCCCCTACCCTAGGGTGGTACCTGACTCTAATGTATAAAAGAGAAGTCTGTGGAAGGTTTGGGGGACTTTTTGGGTTGGAACTGGCGCTGGGTCATTGGACCTCAGTTATTTCCACCGAATAAAGCTGATATTTCCACAAGTCTGACTCTCTGTGAGCTGTTCACTCGCCGATTCACCTCAGAACCGCTGGTTACTGGGTGGTAGACGCGTTCTCCGAATTGGAGGAGAGAGAACTCGTCCTCCCTACCTCCTTTAGAGAATCTCTCCTGGGAACGGATTACATCACAAAGCAACAGTAATTTTGTGGAACAAGGTGTTGCTATAAAATTTGATGAAAGATTCTGGAAAGATTGGCCCCCTTCCGAACATGGTAACTACCATAAACCGAAGAATATTATAATAATAAAATCTGTTTACATATTAAAATTATTTAACTGCAATAACACTTGCTTATAAGTGTGCAAATGTCTATATCCCCTACACTACATTGTAAAATTCACTTATCATCAAAGTACACCTATTACTCCACTATTGTTCATTAATTCCTTTCATGGCAAGGTAATCTCCATAAATTTCCATTCTGGACATTGACATTGCATTATTTCTTCTATTTCTTTTTTATTCATTTTATTTGAGGAGGAATTTTTTTATTCTGTAATTGTTCACAGCCAAGAGCTGCTGAATATAGTTCATTTGTATCCCTGAAGCAGTTAAAGACTGCCAGGGCTGCAGGGCTGCAGACTGCAGAGGCTCAAGGCTGCCAGGGCCTGGAGCTGCAAGGCTTGCAGGAGCTCATGGAGCCCAGTTGCCGGATGGGGCCTCGTGCCACCCAGGGATGTCAACATGTAGCGACTACCTGCCTGGACCTGAGGGAGGGCAAAGAGAAAAAATTAAATATAGGTCTTATTCCTCCTGGTATCTGAGGCCTGCCACCATCACTCGCGGACTTGAGAGAGAGAGAGAGAGAGAGAGAGAGAGAGAGAGAGAGAGAGAGAGAGAGAGAGAGAGAGAGAGAGAGACAGTGACAGAGAAAAAGAGACAAGAGACAGAGAAACAGAGAGACAGAGAGATGGAGAGATAGTTAGATTGAAAGATTGAAATTTGTCAGCCAGAATTGGCCAGGGAAACCCATGTTCAAAGGCAAAAATAAATAAATAAATAAATAAACAAATAAAAACCAACTGAATAGATACAGAGCAGGCAGGCAGCATACCTATCTTTTCTTTTTTTAAATTTTATGTTATTGAAACCTTTGTGACTTAACGTGTTCACTTTGACAGCACATATACTAAAATTGAAACCATTGTGACTTATAAAGTCCTTCATAGTTGGATTTCAGACATACAATGATGAATCAGGACCAATCCCACCACCTGTGTCCACCTTCCTCCAACAATGTTTCCCAATTGCATCCCATTCCACCTCCTTCCCCCTAGCTTGTCAGTATAACAAACTCATTTTAGAGTGTTAAAGTTTGGGTCGCTTCATTCCATTGCTATTGCCTTTCACTTGGACATTTAAATTCTGTCCTTTTTAACATTACCAATGTACCTGAGACCACATGGTCCCTGGCCCCATTCTTTCATATTTGTGTTTCTCCTCTTCCACTCAGTTTCTTTCCTTCTCCTTGCTATAGTTTACACCAAAGTGCAATTATTCAGAATGTCTTCCTTCTGTTTTCTTTCACATAATATGACCTAGGTTCACTTTACTACTAAGCAAGTGGTGGTACTAACAGTCACTCAAAGTCGGGTCAATAACATAGAAGTCATAGTTATGAAGGTCCAATAGCAATTATACACATGAGCAGTACTCACAAACATCTACCATCTTATGACATGGCCAAGCATCTGTGTACCATCCTTTAGTGCTAGATTTCATTTATTTATTTATTTATTTATTTATTTATTTATTTATTTATTTATTTAATTTATTTGTGTTTAGTTAGTTTTTGGGGCCACACTCGACTGTTCTCAGGGGTTATTCCTGGTTCTTCACTCAGAAATTGCTCCTAGCAGACTTGGGGGATCATATGGAATGCCAGTGATACCAACAGGGATCTCTCCTAGGTCAGCAGCATGCAACGCAAATGCCCTACCACTGTGCTATTACTCTGGCCCTGGTGCCAGATTTTAAAGGTTACTTCGCAAGGCTTGTGCAGCCATGATTGATAGGACCTGAACAAGAAGTCAATCATGAGTGTCTGCAGCTCCTGTGTATAATATTTGAAGATATCTGGAGAATTATCAAAAGATTGAACTCATGAATGACCTGGAATCATTTCTTTCAAATTTGAACAAAACATATGCCTCTTGATAGATCTCTTACTGTATCTCTTCATAAATATGGTTACTTAATACTGTGATATGCTAATAAAGTATAATATAGTGCTGTTTATATTTCCAAAATAAAGTCTTTATCTGCAGATTAACATTTCACTGTAGTATATATATATATATATGTATATTACTTTAATTCACAGACCTATAATATTATATACTATAATCTCAATTGTAGATCATGTTGTTGTTGTTTTGTGGAACATGTGAAATGAAAGAACTTTTTATACTGTTTGTAGATACCTTTCTGAATTTTGTTCCTTGGGTTATATTTTTATGAAAATCTGTTCTTTGGGGTTACACAATTAATAACCTAGGGAACTCTTAACTATATTAAACCTAAGTGGTTTACTTTTATAGCTATTTCTTTTTAAACTTCAAAAATCTATAAGCATTTAAAGATAACTATACATTAGATCTATGAGCCAGTCTTCTATGGATATAGAGGGGGGACATATGGGAAGTAAGTCTATACCGTAGAAGGCTTTCCTGAAAGAGAAAAAAAAACCTGACACAGAGATTATAAATAACTTTCATCTCCCTTGTTAATTCCAGAGGTGTGATGATAGAAGGAGGTGTTGAGAAGGACTGAGAATCTTTGGTTTATCTGGTAACTGTACCATGTTACTTAGCCATGTCTCTATGGAAATAGCCTTCTTGTTTCATATTTACCAGCCATACTGAAAAGGCACAATAAGGACGATTTTAACTGGAAATAAAATTGAAAATCTGGGATTTGCAATAAGAAAGTTATGGATTCTTCTAAATCTATCATGATTAGAGAAATAACTTTGAAGAAATAGAAGAAAATTTACAAAGTTATTTAATATGAAAGGCACACAATAGGAACCACAAAGTCATTGTATGAAACAGAATTGAATGAATGGGCATAATTAACATTTTAAAAAATAGCTGCAGAAATGATTATATGAGGTTCCCGTGAATTTCCAGCTATCTATTTAATAACATGAAAGCCAAGTCCCAAATTATAATTGGTTTATTGTCAACCTGCATGCTCATGTCAAAGAAGGAAAAGAAAACATTACTACTACCCTTAAATTCTTCAGTATTTTATTATTGGATTATAGTGTCTAATTTTCAACTTATGTAAAACAAAATGACATCCAAAAGCAGAAATTATAATTAAACAAAACTGATAACTTGGTTTTCATGTATAAATATGTATGAGCAGTTTGTTCATCTATATGTAATGAATATTAGTTTAAAAATGCAGAACTAAATTAGGACATAGTATCTGCCTCAGAATAAAGATATATGAGTTTTAGATGAGATTCCAAAGACCAAATAAATCTGAATTGGATCTATTTAATTATGATACCATGACTGTTCCTTTGCAAATAAACTGTTCAATATTTGTTTATACCTGAAACTAATTCTCTCAAAGTATCAATCAGAAATCATTGACGAAACAGTGCATCAATATATGAATAAAACTTCTTGACTAGAAACTACTCAAATCTCACAGCTACAGAGAAAATATAGCAATTAAGGTGCATACCTTGCACAAAGTCCCATTTGAGTTCCATTCCATGGTCCCCTGAGAACTACCAAGAATAATTCCTTACTGCAAAGCCAGGAATATTGTCTAAGCAATACTAGGAGTGAACAAAAGTCTATAAATGATGAATAAATTAGTAAATAAATAAATAATAGAAAATATCCAACACTGCATATTTTAACCATTTCAAAGTCATTTAAAATATCTTATACTTATAACAGAACTATTCTTTTAAATATCTGCAGCTTTTTATGAACTAACTACATAGTTGCCAGTGGGATATCAAAAAATCTGTTTGTGCTGAAATGTTTGTACTTGAAACCTAATATTCAATTTTGCTTGTTTAATAGATCTTCAAAAACACAGTTATCAGTAAAGGAAAGGAATGACATAGCAGCAGATTTGTCCTGTGTGAGCTGAAACTCCTGAGAGAACAAATCAGAGGTTTTCCCATGGGGAAATTTAAGAGAAACAGAATAAAGTTCAAGTCATCTCAAAGGCACATACAGAATTATTGTGGTAAAAGAGAATGAAGAAGTTAAGGAGAATCTAAGATTCAGAAGAGAAAATTATAATGAGTCAAGCCATCTATAAAAAGGTAATTTCTTCTTCTGTAGAGGAGTTACAGAAAAACTTATGATCCATGCCATTAATGGAGTGGAAATGCCATTTACATTTGAATTTTGTTCTAAGGATTTGTTTCTTCATTCAATTGTACTGAATCCGAAGATAGATGATGGCTTCCTTTCCTTAGTTTTAATTTAAATTAGCTTGAGTTTGTTCTCATTTATTTTGAATAATATGTCTAAACTATACAAAAATAGCCACAATCATGGGGCCGGAGAGATAGAACAGAATAGGACATTTGTCTTGATACAGGACGAACAGTTGTTCCCATCCCTGCATCCTATATAGTATCTCTTGCACGCTAGGAGCGATTTCTAAGCACAGAGCCCTGAGCTCTGCCGGGTATTACCAAAACAAACAAACAAACAAACAAACAAACAAAAATAGGGGCCAGAGAGATAGCATAGTGATAGGATGTTTGCCTTGCACGCTGCCGATTCAGGACGGACAGTGGTTGGAATCCCGGCACCCCATGTGGTCCCCTTTGCCTGCCAGGAACGATTCCTGAGCTCAGAGCCAGAAGAAACACCTGAGCGTCGCCGGGTGTGACCTCCCCCCAAAATAGCCACAATTATTTAAAGCAAATACAATGAAATTACATGTATAGAAAAGAAGAAGCATAGAAGTGTCATAGATTTCATGTTAGAAATGAGATCACGGTGTCATATGAGTTTACTAAGTGCTGTTTCTAGAAAGACATGAAATACAATATAAATGTACCTAGAAAACGAAAGGTTTTCAGTGCTGGAATAAAAGTCAAAGCCTTATTGCCACATCCCTACATATATCTTGTCATTCTGAAAGAAAAACTGTTAAGAGTTACACATTAGCCCATAAAAACACTGTAACTGGCAGTAAAAATATGCAAAACTAAAAAGTGAATATTCAACTTGCAATGGCAGAATAATTGTCTCATAAGGGAATAACTAAGGCTGCTGACTTGTACAGGGGTCAAAGAACTTGCTTAAAGCACTGCTGATGTTGATGAGATTCTGGCACTAAATATGGTGACATTTGTACACAGGGCCAGGAGTAGGTCCTGAGCACAGCTGAGCATGGGCCCAAACTGAAGAATTATTTTTGTAGGGAAAATTTTACAAGACTGCTATCACTGTTCTATAACTCGATCGAAGAGATCTGCTTTGATTTTATTTCACTCAATTTCACAAAAATCTTGATTTGCCTGATTTAAACATAATCATTCTTATCTGCTGATAAACTGATATGTGAGAATCTAAAACAAAGCTATCAATTGGGTCAGAGAGATAGCATGAAGGTAAGGCGTTTGCCTTGCATGCAGAAAGATGGTGGTCCGAATACCTGAATCCAGTATGGTCCCCCGAGCCTATCAGGAGCGATTTCTGAGCGTAGAGTCAGGAGTAACTTCTGAGCACTGCCAGGTGTGACCCAGAAACAAAAACAAAAAGCTATCAATAATGACAATCATATTTCATATTTTATGTCATAGTGTTTGTCCAGCACTGATGTTTTCTAGGTAAAATGATTACTCTTTTTTTATATTTGTAAAAGTTATTCACTCATTCAAAAAATAACCTTAACCAATATACTATATAACAAATAATAGCTTTGTTACTAAAAAAAAAAAAGCCATAGATAGTGAGATAAAACCATTTTTTTTTGAGGAAACGTATAGTACAATTCTGAATTCAAGCAATCACTCAGGCCCAAAGATCTGAAAAAAGTCGTGGAAGGAAGAAACAAATTCTTAGAACAAAATTCAAATGCAAATGACATTTGCACAAATGAAATCTGAATATTGGAAGTATAAAAATATATATTCATTATATTGGTGGTTTGTTTTGTTGAAAAAATTCTGGAAAATAATTTGCAAGCATCATCTTTCTCTTTTAATCTTATTTAAATTGTAGACACTGTCATTCACATATTATTAATGGTATGGTTTCATACATAGCACATCCCATCACCACATACTCAAGTAGAATGTCAGCTTTCTTCCACCATTGCCACAATGTCCCACTAACCTATTCCATCTTCATATTTATATAGTAATGTTTCATTTTTGTGATGTGTGTTAATCAAACTGGTATGAAATGATATCTCATTGCTATTGTAATTGCTCTCTGACAATGCATTATGAAGACACTTTTTCATATGCTTTTGCCTATATCTATTTCTTTTCTGAGGAAGTTTCTCTTTATCTTTTCCCCGCTCACATTTTTAATAGGATATTTTTAATTGTAAAGCACTTATAAAGTGCTTTATATTTCTTGGATATTAACCCTTTATCAAATTAATATAGGCAAATATATTCTCTTATTTTTTGAAGTATCTTTTTACTTTATTCATTATTTGTTTTGCGGTGAAGAAGACTTTTAGTTTAATGTTGTATCAGTTGTTTATTTTTGCTTCCATTGGTTGGCTAATGGCATTGAATCATTGAATAAAGTATTCATGATGAATACTAGATGAAGTATTCTTCATGAATATTCATGAAATATTCTATGTGCGTTTTCCTCAATATAATCTAAAGGTTTGATTTTACTATTTTGCATGTGGTTAAAAAAGGACCCGAATTCATTGTTTTGCATCCTCTTTCAATGTAATTCATTAAATTTTCTTGTTCAATTTATCTTATTTAATTTTCATTTTAGTTCTAGGTAGTATACAGTGCACAATGGACACAATGTGAAGATTAGATAGAAAACTATTACTTTGAATTTATTCAATAACAACATAAGCCATTCTTAAAAATAGTGATTTATACTCTCTGCCGTATTAAAACTAAATAACCAGAGTCAAAGCAGATGATAGAGACACAGTGTTGAAAATTATGTTTTATAAGATGCTTCTGAGGATCCATTCAACCCTGAAATGCTCTGACAGTAAAAATTAATCCTAGGAGATTTATAGGGAAGAATATTTGTTACGATAATGTACATTGGATGATGAATAATATTGTTACAATGAGTTAAGTTCTGATTAATCTGAGTGATTATGGCATAGTTAGGAAAAAAACATTGGAATGCAGAATTTCTAAAAATTTGTTATATCACCCAGAAACTTCGATTTCCTGAGGACAGAGGATTTTAATGATTTTGACCCGTGGTGCCCATATGTCTATAATGAGACCATATTCATTATGTATATATTCAGAAAATATGCTTATTTATTGATAGCATTTTTATTTGGATTTTAATAGAAGCTATAATAACAGAAACTGTGCCCTATATTTGTCTCTCAAACTTGTCACACCAGTATTATCTTTTTCTTTTTCCTTACAATATACTAGCTAAATCAAACTGATACTGAGAATAATTTAGCGACATATTTCTTATGTTGATCAATAATCAACGTATAAGTAAAGTTATTAAGGAATGTACATGTATGTACCAAAGATAAATTAAGTATTGACTATACATATGTATTATGTAATAAAAAGAAATGTTCCAACTAAGCCTATTTAGACTTCTATATTTTAAGCTAAAACCAAACAGAAAATATGATTAGGTGAATTTATAATCTTATGGATGGAGAAGACTTACACAGTGATAGGAATTGAAGTGTATGGACACACAGAATCTGTTATGTGATCATAGTAATTCAAATAAATTGGGAGTTGAGTAAGTCTTGAACACTGATATGTTGGTATAATTCCAAAGCAAGAACAAGCAAACATGGGTCAGAAAGATAATTCATTGAATAGGGCATCTCATGGAATTCCATGTGGTCCCCAAAGTCAGCCAGGAATAATTCCTGTATGCTGAGGAATAAGCCTTGAGCACCACTGATTGTGGTCCAAATCAAGAAACAACAACAAAACTAATAAATCAAGACTAAAATTTTTTCAATAAAATTGTAGTCTGGGCCACCTCAAATTAGTTGAATATGACTAACTTTCAGGCTTTATTATAGACAGCTATAGAACTCCATTGTTTATAATTGTCTAAAACCCCACTTGATAAGATTACATATTTTGGAAGAAAGAGTTCAAGAGATTTTTTATAACATTTAATATTTCCAAAGGTGAGTAGTTTGTCGTTGCTTTATGGCTAAAAATGTAATGCTTTAATAATTTATATTACTAGAATCCTATGCATAAGTGCATAATTATAGTTTTTTTTATGAATGCACTAAATTAACACATATTTCATGTATAGCAGATTAGATTTAATGAGTATTTCAACTTATGATACTTAGCTCTAGTTTAATGGTTTTCTTTTTCTTTTAGAAGAGATATATAGAAATATTAATAAACATTCTTTGCTGCATTTCTATCTTTCCCATTACATTTATCTCTGTCTTATTCTCATAAGTATGCCACTTCTGGAGAGCATTTGGTTTCCCTAAGTGCCTCCTGTAGCAAGGATTTATTAAAATTTTATTTAGCTATAATCACCTCTCAGCAGTTCTCTTATTGATAGTCAAAATTTGTTCTTTTATCATAACATATACTCCTGAAAATATATGCCTGAGTGCACTGAGGCATTATGAACTGCAACTTCTTCACCAAACCCATGATCCCATTAGGACTCAGTCCCCAAAGGACCATCAGATTCTGATAATAAACATAGTGTTTTATTTATTTTTGGGGGTCACACCCGGCGATGCTCAGGGGTTACTCCTGGCTATTCGCTCTGAAGTCGCTCCTGGCAGGCACGGGGGGTCATATGAGGAACCGGGGGGTCGATTGAACCGCAGTCCGTCCTAGGTTAGCGCAGGCACCTTATCTCCAGCGCCACCGCCCGGCCCCAAACATAGTGTTTTAGCCATTTTCCATCACTCTACTGAAATCATTACAAATAGTATTTTTTAAAATTTATTGTCCCTTTTTAATTTTTATTTTTTAATTTTAATACCACAATTTAGTAAGTTATTAATAATGCAGTTGTTTCAGGCACTAAATGTTTGAATCCATCTATCTCATCACCAGTCTGACCTTACCTCCACCAGTTTTCTCAGTTTTCCACTCACCATCCCAGCTTGCCCCTCAGCAGGTATAAACAATTGTATTTCTTATTAATTTTTAACACAAAAGCTAATGTCATTATCAAAACTGAGATTGATAAATGTCAGTTGTAATAGTTGTTATATCTCACAATACTATTATTAATTCATTATCTGAAGATTACTGAGTTTGTTAGTGCTAGTTGAGCCTTTTGTGTTATTGTCCTCACTCACTGAGTTTGATGGATTATGCCACTTTCCCATCAGATTTGCTGTGATCCTATTGGGTTTAGGATCTATATGGCTTTGAGGTTCAGAATCTATGGCGGCTTGGCAGCTTGATGAGGTTCACTTATGCAGTTGGTCCATTTCTATTTGAAGGGTAACATCTAAGGCTGTGGGTTTCTGTGTGTTCAGGAAGAAAGGGGAATCTGACTGCCCTCTAACAAAGAAGACCCCAGAACTGTCAGTCTTGGTGGATCTATTTAAGAAGATTCAGAGGCATCATATTCTTTATGAGAATAATTTTTATGCTGACAAGATGGCGGATATGCATTTTGAGGGGGACTACTGGGTTTTCTTGTGTGTGGTGGGGGAGTTACCTGACCCTATTATTTTTCCTTTCCACAGTAATCTCATCAAGATGTCAGATGACTTCATATTGTCATATGGAAAAGTTAGCATAAGTGAACCCACTGTCTCACATTTTTCCATAAATGTAAAGTCTCCAATTGAAATTTTGTACTTTTGTACTTTTTTCTTTTACTGAACTTCAATGGGTCATTCTCTATACATGCACAGAATATGCATTCACTGTATATGCATTTCCTAGGTCATGCAATGTTCAAACAATATAACTTCTCCTATATTCTATTTTGAGGATGGGGAATTCAGTTTTGCTTTTTTGATAGCTCTGTTAGATTTGTACTTAACTTTAAAAACATTATAGTCTAAGTAATATGTTTACAATTGCGTTTATTATTTTGATTTGTTTAAGTTTTTATATAACCAAATTTAGGAGCTATTTTTAATATATTTACTTAATACATTTCCTTTAGAAACCCCAATTTTAAAACCCTACGTTTTAGATATTTAATCAAAACTTGAATATTTAGGGGCTGGAGAGAGATCACAACAGGTAAGGAGCTTGATTTATATAAAGCCACCTTGAGTTTGATATCCAGCACATAATGTTTCCTTAAGCTTCTTCAGGAATTAGCCTTGACAACAGAGCCAGAACTAAGCAAGCCCTGAGAATTGTTGGCCCTCCAAATAAACAAAGACCAAATGAATTTTTGACCTCTAGTTCACTACGTTGTTCTTGCATCTGGAAACATTTTCTAAATATGTCAACATCTTACTATCCATTAGAGATAAACTAAAGTACCAATTGCCATGGGATCTCCTCCTAATTTCTAGAGAAGTTGGTTTTATTTAGACAAATGTTTGACCACAGTACTTAGTACCTAACCTCCTTATAACACTTTGTAATACTTTATTATAATTGATGTCTTAATTATTCTTCCCTTAGTCAACTATATATCATGAGATGGTAGGGATAAATCTATTTTTTATAGCTCTTGTATTCATACTACAGAAAAATTGCATGATACAGATAAGTAATGAACAGATTCATGTGATTTTCTACTTTGGAGGGATATGTTATAAATTTTGCAGTATTATTTCTTATATTTTAATCACAACAATATGAGGTAGTAATAAACATCTTTATAGTGACTCATTAGTCCTGTATGTCTAATAAAGACAACCCTTGAAGATCTGCAATCCTTGTCAAAATATTGTCTCAGATAAACAGAGAATATCAAATCCACAGTGTTTTGTGACACCCCCTTCCAGATTCTCTTCTTGTTCTTTGGCAAAAACAATTTTGTATTTGGAATATTCATTTTTTACCTTGCTTGCAATGCATAATTAGATGAGTACAGAAACACTTCCAATATGAAGATATATAAAGAACTTAGCTTTTCTATCTACAGTTTAGAAATACTATAGTTCTAAAATGTGTTCTGTTCATAAGACATCTTTGGCACCCAGTTAAACAACACTGTAAGGCTGATTGTGAAGTGATTGAATATGAGACTATTCGCTGCAGCCATCAGAGACTTTTGAAGAACAGATTTGATGATTTGCTGTTTGTGATCTAAAGGAATAAATGGGCAGCATGTGTCTCTGTATGTTTTCTTTAATTAATTAATTAATTGGTTTTTGGACCACACCTGGCAGTCCTCAAGGATTACTGCTGGCTCTATGTTCAGAAATAACTCCTGGCAGGCTTGGGAGACCATACAGGATCCTGGAGATTGAACCAGGGTTTGTGCTGTTTCAGCCATGTGCAAGGTAAAGGCCTTACCACTGTGCTATCACTCTGAGTCCCATTTCCTTTATTATTACTTTTATGTAGTATCCCGTTGTGTATATATACCACATCTTTATGATCCACTCATCTGTTGTTGGACATCCAGATTGGTTCCAAATCTTGGATATTGTGCTGAGTGCGGCAATGAATAATGGTGTGCATACATATTTTTGGATGGATGTCATTTTATCTTGGGGATAGATACCCAGGAGCACCAGAGGCTCATCCCCACCTTTTCTTCTTCTTTTTTTTCTTTTACAAAAGAGCAATAGAACACAAGTCAGCTTGTTTTGATTTATAAATTAAGAAAAAAAAAGTGGATGGTACCATGTGCTTCAGCTCACAAATAGACCAATCATGGTGAAGCCACATGTTTGGATAAAATTGGAATTTTTCCCATGGCACACCAGACAATGTCTCACGGCACACTAGAGTGCCATGGCACAGTGGTTGAAAAATGCTTATTTGTAGTCTATAAGTAACAGAACTTATTTTTTTGTATAAACACAGATGCAAAAATATATGTAAATGATCAATAAATCCCTAAACAACTATAGAATATTACTTATTAAAAGGAAGACTAAAACTTAAGCTATCCTGAGATATAATTTCACATATCTGGAAGGCTAAATGTAATTAATATTGAGAGTACGAAATGCTATTAAATACATGAATCTTTGAAAATCTCACAACTATTGAGAATATACAACGATTACAAAAATTTTGGAAGGCAATATTGCAGATTCTTTTATTAGGTACCAGAACTTTAACATGTTATTCAATAAGTTTTACTCCAAGGTGTTTATAAAAGAGAAATTAAAATATAGTCCATATAACAAATATATACATATATACATATCCACACAACTGTTCAATTCAGTATTTTTTAATAGCCTACAGTTGGAAACAACCCAAATGTCGATCACCATGTAAATATGTAAACAAGATGCCATATATGGATTAACAACTGCTAACAGAAAGAACACCAGGAAATTAAATTCTGTTTTTTGAATAGAAATAAATTTCAGAAATACTAGGCTGGACAAAAAGATTTAGATGAAAGAATATAGATTATATTGTGCCATATATGGACAATCTAGGGAAACTGAAACTAATGTAAATGCTAGAAAGAAGATATGTTACCACATATTCTGGAAGAGTTGAGAATTTATTGGAAAAATCACACTTTAGGATGGTTTTGTTTTATGAAAATATATTAATTTATAAAACCATATAGAATTGTATGCTTAAAGTATTATTGTTTCTTTTAAATGTTACCTCAGTAGAACTAACAAGTAAAACTTATGAGTCTATGCTTATATCGTTATTCATCAGAATTATGTAATCTACTCTAAATGCTTCTTTAGTATAGTGCTTATATTGTACTGAGCAGCTGTGTCAATTGTTGCTTTTGTAATAATTGTTGTTATTTAATATTACTACTTCAATGATAACTTCTAGATGCTAATTTAAAAAAATCTATAGGCCCTGTCACTCTAAATTCTATACCAATGTAGGTTAAATGAAATTGAGATAAATCTGCTGCTGAGTTACTAAAATATCCCTTTTATATCTGAAATGCTTATTATGAGATAAAGTCAGGAGATAGTTACTCTTAGATGTAGGTTTACAGGGTCTTTTTGTTTGGCTGGTAAGTCTCTCTAAGAAGCAGCCAGAAGTAGAATAAGCAATTAATAAAAGCCATTGTGAAAAATGCAGTGGATTTTTATAATGTGTCAGAAGGATAACCAAGTAATTCAGACCAGTGGTTTGAATATTTAAGGAAAAAAAATTCAGGGATATCTAACCAATGATAAAAACAGGAGAGATAATGACCAGTACCTCTCTATAGCCAGATAAAACAACAATGCTTGGAGCCAGAGCGGTGGCGCAAGCAGTAAGGAGTTTGCTTTGCCAGCGCTAGCCTAGGACAGACCATGGTTTGATCCCCGGCATCCCATATCCCCCAAGCCAGGAGCGATTTCTATAGCCAGAAGTAAATCCTGAGCATAATTGGGATTCCCCCCCCCCCCCCCACAACAACAAAAATAAAACTGCAATGCCTGATAACTTCATTTCATGTACCTTTACATCATTGCTATTAGATGGAAGGTTCAGGAGGCCTTGAAAAGTCCCACAAAGACGCAAGTTGCATAGGAATTGAGAGCTGGGTTGGGCTTTGAGAATCCTCTTAAAGCAAACAATCAGACTGTTGGTGGCATGAGCTGAATCCAAGTGAACAAAAATGTCAAAACCAGAGCCATTTGGCTGTCTAGGCACAGCACACACAGGGCTGCACTCTTGGGGCTCATTATACTACTTATGTTTTCTGGGCCAACCCATGGGTCCTTACCAGAGGTAATGAGCAAGAAGAGAGCTTAGGCATCAGTGATTGTCAAGATAGCTGTAAATCCGTTCCACCTTCTTAACCTCTGTGGCACAGAGAGCTATGCTTATGACATTGATCCTGCATTTTGTTCCCTCTCAGGAGAGCCATGATAAGATAATGATACACATGTCAACTGGCATGTGTGAAACTGGCAATCAGAGGATTAAACTTGGGAGTGTCTTTGGGAAAGTCTCAAAATACTACCATGGGTTGTCTGAACTCTGCCAATTCTACCTCCTTAATGCATTACATTGCATCTGTCCCTTCTCTCGCTAACCTCCAATGCCCAGGCCCTGGTACTAGTCTTCAATCCTGGCTTTGGTTATTGCAGGGACTTCATTTCTGACCTTCTTGCTGCAATGCATTTCCCTCTTCCATTTTCACTTCTTTCAGAGTAATTTGTTAAAACATAAAATTGACTGAGAGACTGACTTGATTAATAATCGCAAATGACTTTCTAGTTCCTATCCAGAGTTTTAACTTTATAGGGACCTTTTTCATTGTGGTTCCAACCTTCCTGAATAACTTATACTCTTACCCATGGTCTTTTTCAAACATAGAAGAATCTCTGTCTCTCTCTCTCTCTCTCTCTCTCTCTCTCTCTCTCTCTCTCTCTCTCTCTCTCTCATAATTTTAAGTGTACAGCTTGCTTCACAGTTTAATTCACATAATGGAACCACTATTGAGAGAATCCACTCATAGAATGCTATTTTCATCTTCCAAAACTAAAATTCTGTACCCATTAAATACTAATTTCCCATTATTCTCTCCTCTGTTCTCCTGACATTCTGTGTCTGCAAATAAGACTATTCTTATACTTCAAATAATAGAATTGTAGAATTAGACAAAATTACCCTTTTGTGTGTGACTTATATGTTATACGTTAGTGTAGTTTACAAAAAAGTCACCTTATTGTATGTAAAGGGGTGTGTTTGTGTGGCTTTATTTGCACTGCAAATTTGCATATCTTCTTTAGAGAAATTAATACTTAAGATGTCTGCTATTTTATAAATCAAGTTCTCTGATTGTTGATTTATAGAAACTATTAATATATTCCTAGATTAATATATTGTATTAATCATTTAAAATATTTCTCCTATCTTGCAAATTGTCTTTTTACCCTGTTGATAATTTTTCTAGTTACACATTTTTTTTCTCATTAAATGTGGTTATAGTCCATTTATTTCTTCTAAGAGTTATGGGTTTTTTTATTTCTTATGTTTTTCTTTGATTTGTTTTAAATTAAATTTTACATATGCTCTAAGATAGAAGATTGATTTCTTGTGTAAATATAGATATCCAGTTTTACTAATATTTTTTCTTGGAATTCTCCAATAAGTAATCCTATAACTCTTGTCTAAAGTCACTAGGCAATGTAGCAAGGATTTATATCTATTATTCTTTTTAACCTAATACTCTTTAATTCCTTAAAGTGAAAGTAGGGGCTGGAGTGGTAGCACAGCAGCAGGGCGTTTGCTTTGCAAACAGCAAACTCAGAATGGAAGCAGGTTCTCATTTGGTCCCCCAAACCAGGAGCAATTTCTGAGTGCTACTAGATGGCCCAAATTTTAATTAATTAATTAGTAAAGTTAAAGCAAATGTCACCTTATAGTTTTCTTTGGTTCTCTTGTTTTTGGAGGGTTTATTTTTTATTGGTGTTTTCGTTTTGACCACACCCGACGATGCTCAGAGATTACTCCTGGCTCTGCATTCAGAAATCTTCCCTGGCAGGCTTGGGGGATCATATATGAGATGCCAGGGATTGAACCTGGGCCCATTTCAAGTTGGCTGCCTGCAAGGCAAATGCCCTACTTTTGTGCTATCGTTCCAGCCCCTGGTTCTCTTGTTTTGAAGGATATATTTTTGTGGGTGACAGTTTTTTTTCCTGTGAAAGAAATAAAAATTCCATACAACATTCCACATTTTAAAAAAAGTGAGAGAAATATAAATTATATCAAAACATCTTACAAAATGACTGGGAGACCTTTTGGAAATCTGAAAGTACCAAAGGTCTCTTTGTCTTTGTCATGGCCTTGTCATTTTCAGAGTGATTGTCAACCTATTGCTGTGACTTTAGGTACTTCTTCCATTTCATTCTCTAAGAGCTCAGTTCCCAAGATATAAGAAATATATTAATGATTATCTCATCTTTCACCCAAACTCATAACATTCTGGAAGCCTTTATGTGATTAATTGTATAAATAAAGGTTTGTTGCATCCAAAATCTATTCATAGGGAGCCGGACGGTGGCGCTGGAGGTAAGGTGCCTGCTGCCTTGCCTGCGCTAGCCTAGGATGGACCACGGTTTGATCCCCCAGTTCCCATATGGTCCCCTGTGCCTGCCCGGAGCGACTTCTGAGCGCATAGCCAGGAGTAACCCCTGAGTGTCACTGGGTGTGGCCAAAAAAAAAAACCTATTCACAAATTATCAACTTTTGGAGGGGAGTGATATTACAGACAGTAAGGGTGCTTGCCTTATACGTGGACAACCTAGGTTTGATTTGGGTCTTCCATATGGCCCCCTGCTCTGTGTTAAGAGTGATTTCTGTTTTTTTGTTTTGGTTTGGTTTGGTTTTGGTTTTTGGGTCACACCCGGTGACGCTCAGGGGTTACTCCTGGCTATTCACTCAGAAGTCGCTCCTGGCAGGCACGGGGGACCATATGGGAAACCGGGGGATCGAACCACGATCCGTCCTAGGTTAGCGCAGGCAAGGCAGGCACCTTACCTCCAGCGCCACCGCCCGGCCCCCAAGAGTGATTTCTGAAGTTAGCCATGAGTAGTGACCTCTGAATATGACTGTCAAAAAAATGAAAAGAAAATGTATTTACTTTGAGAGTGGAAGGGGAGAAGTTGACAAAGAAAAAGACAAAGAGATGTTAGTGTGCATTTTATAAGTATATGTTTGAGTTAATGTTATTCTTTTAATTTTTATAGTGATAGACTGAGATAAGCAATACATATATATTAAATATAACACTAAATAGTAATAACTGCGTATTTAAAGTTCATCTTGAGACTTTCGTGACTGAGTAAATTACCAACTTTTACGTTCTGATAACTTACTGTAATGCCTGTCATAGGAACTCTAGCTATTTATTCATGTAATAAATAGGTATTAATATGAATTCTTTATGGTGGACACTAGTATTTAACAATTAGACAATCATATTTTCTCTATGTAATTATCCAAAATATGAATGGAGGCTAGTCTACTTTAGGGGCACCTGGGTCCTTATAATGTACACAGACTTATAAAGCCCACAGACAAACTCGTCACACACAAAGATATAAAGTTTTAGAAAAGATCTCAAGTGACACTTAAGCATAGTAAGAATGAATAATTCTGAATGAGCAATGATAAAATCATGTGGCAGTATTAGTTTACAAAAATGTATTTAAAAGAAAATGGTAAACTATATATTCATGTTTTTTTTGATATTTCAAAATCATAGGTGATCAGAGTGGCTTGTATCAAATGGTTCCTTAATTTAATATCTCTAACATTATTTGAAATTATAGAATAGATATAGATATAGAGATAAGAATATATGTCTTGGGGCTGGAGTGGTGCTGTGGAGGGTAAGGCATCTGCATCACCTGATATGCCCCCCCCAAAAAAAAAGCAAAACAAAAAACCAAATATATGTCTTTTGTCTCTTCAGTGTATTCTTTTTTTAAGGCAGGGCATATGTGTTGTATTTAACTATCTTCTTGCCTTATACAGTGATGGAAAGGATCAGTGACAAAATAAAAATTCATGACAATATTGAATGATTAACTTCAAAACTGTGATTATTATTTCTTTTAGAACTATAAAATAGTACATTTTTATCTTTCTTTTTTTCATTTTTTTAATTTATTTTAACACCTTGATTACATACATAATAGTATTTGGGTTTCAGTCATGTAAAGAACACCACCCATCACCAGTGCAACGTTCCCATCACCATTGTCCCAAATCTCCCTCCTCCCACCCACCCCATGCCTGTACTCTGCACAGGCTCTCCATTTCGCTCATATATTCTCATTGTTAGGACAGTTCAAAATGTAGTAATTTCTCTATCTAAACTTATCACTATTTGTGGTGAGCTTCATGAGGTGAGCTGGAACTTCCAGCTCTTTTCTCTTTTGTGTCTGAAAATTATTATTATTGCAAGAATGTCTTTCATTTTTCTTAAAACCCATAGATGAGTGAGACCATTCTGCGTTTTTCTCTCTTTTTCTGACTTATTTCACTCAGCATGAGAGATTCCATGTGCATCCATGTGTAGGAAAATTTCATGACTTCATCTCTTCTGACAGCTGCATAGTATTCCATTGTGTATATGTACCACGGTTTCTTTAGCCATTCGTCTGTTGAAGGGCATCTAGATTGTTTCCAGAGTCTTGCTATGATAAATAGTGCTGCAATGAATATAGGTGTAAGGAAGGGGTTTTTGTATTGTATTTTTGTGTTCCTAGGGTATATTCCTAGGAGTGGTATAGCTGGATCGTATGGGAGTTCGATTTCCATTTTCTGGAGGAATTTCCATATCGCTTTCCATAAAGGTTGAACTACACGGCATTCCCACCAACAGTGGATAAGAGTTCCTTTCTCTCCACATCCCCGCCAACACTGCTTGTTATCGTTCTTTGTGATGTGTGCCAATCTCTGTGGTGTGAGGTGGTGCCTCATAGTTGTTTTGATTTGCATCTCTCTGATGATTAGTGATGTGGAGCATTTTTTCATGTGTCTTTTGGCCATTTGTATTTCTTCCTTGTCAAAATGTCTGTCCATTTCTTCTCCCCATTTTTTGATGGGATTAGATTTTTTTTCTTGTAAAGTTCTGTCAGCGCCTTGTATATTTTGGAAATTAGCCCCTTATCTGATGGGTATTGGGTGAATACTTTCTCCCACTCAGTGGGAGGCTCTTGTATCCTGGGCACTATTTCCTTTGAGTTGCAGAAGCTTCTCAGCTTAATATACTCCCACCTATTAATATCTGCTTTCACGTGCTTGGAGAGTGCATTTTCCTCCTTGAATATGCTTGTAGTCTCTATGTCCTGCAGTGTTTTGCCTACATGTTGTTCTATGTATTTTATGGTTTCAGGTCTGATATCAGGATCTTTCATCCATTTGGATTTCATCTTCGTACATGATGTTAGCTGGGGGTCTAAGTTCAACTTTTTGCAAGTGGCTC